>JAVLUX010000023.1:41557500-41560000 GCA_032164185.1 Moxostoma hubbsi | reverse complement strand
AGATCTGGACCTTTCTTCTTTGAGAGCATTCACAGTCAAACCATTAACAGCTTTCTCAGATCACAGCCAAATTACCCTGTATGTCAAACAGTCTGAATCAACAAGCAACACAACAACCACAACAGCGCACACAATGAGCAGAATACTATCATTTAAATGGACGGATAACAGTATCAATGACTACACAAATGCAATTACACTTACAGAGATACAATCTCTCATACTTTCTTTCCAAATACAGGAATACACTAAAAATGAAGATGATGTAAATCAGGCAGTAAAAGATCTAAATACCATTTTCTACAAAACTGCACAAAGGAGCAATTTGGCAAAAATCAAACCTAAGAAAAAGAAATTAGACACAGACAAATGGTTTGATTCAGAGTATAAGACTCTGAGGACGAACCTCCGAAAATTATCCAACCAAAAACACAGACAACCAGATAATCAGGACCTACGCCTCCGTTACTGTGAGGCACTAAAACAATATAAACACACACTCAGAAGGAAAAAAGAACAGTTTTTACAGAGCCAGCTTCAAGAAATTGAAGAATTAGTCAACTCAAATAAATTCTGGGATAAATGGAAATCACTATATAAATCAAATGAAGAATTGGCAATACCAGATGGAGAACTGTGGAAAAATCATTTCCAAGATCTATATCGCACAACCCAAAATCATGATCAAAGTGACATTATTAAAAAATTAGAAGAGTTTGAAAAATCCATTAAAGAAAACCAAAACCCATTAGACTTCCCAATCACAATGAAAGAACTGGAAGACAAAATCAGTGTCCTAGAGTCCAAAAAAGCATGTGGTGTAGACGGCATACTCAATGAGATGCTGAAACACATGGATCACAACTTTAAACTTGCTACTCTAAAACTGTTCAGTTTTATTCCCTGAGATCTGGAATCAGGGACTCATCAGCCCCATTTATAAGAGTGGAGATAAATTAGACCCTAATAACTACCGAGGCATCTGTGTGAACAGTAATCTGGGGAAGGTCTTCTGCAGTATTTTAAACACCAGACTTTTAGACTTCCTTATGAAGCACAATGCCTTGAGTAAATGTCATATTGGATTCATGCCAAAATGTCGCACATCTGACCACATTTTCACCCTACAGACACTCATTGATAAATATGTACATCAAAATAAAAGCCAAATTTTTGCTTGTTTTGTAGACTTTAAGAAAGCGTTTGATTCAATCTGGCATGAAGGATTATACTTTAAACTTATTGACAGCGGTGTAGGGGGAAAAGCTTATGATGTGATCAAATCAATGTACACAGCCAGTCAATGTGCTGTTAAAATTGGCAACAAAAGAACCACATTTTTCCTTCAACGGCGAGGAGTGAGACAGGGCTGCAGTTTAAGCCCCACCCTCTTCAACATGTATATCAATCAGTTGGCACAAACTATTGAACAATCTCCCGTTCGAGGTCTCACTTTACATGACACAGAAATAAAGTGTCTCAAATACGCAGATGACCTGGTTCTCTTGTCGCCCACTAAAGAGGGGCTGCAGCAGAGCCTGGCATTACTGGAGAGTTACTGTCAGATCTGGGCCCTGACAGTCAACCACCAAAAAACCAAAGTCATGATCTTCCAAAAGCCATCCACATCTCAGGGACTAACAAACATTTTTTCATTATCAAACAGAAGCATTGAAATCACAAAGACATGCAATTACCTTGGCCTAAAAATCAGTTCTACAGGTAATTTTGCTTTGGCTGTGAATGAACTCAAAGAGAAAGCACAAAGGGCATTTTATGCCATTAAAAAATCCATTAAAATTGATATTCCGATCAGGATCTGGCTCAAAATATTCAAATCAGTCATCAAACCAATTGCATTATATGGCAGTGAAGTGTGGGGTCCACCTGTAAAATTTGACTATTTAAATTGGGAAAAACATCCCATTGAAACCCTGCATTTGGAATTTTGTAAAAGAATCATTTATGTCCAAAGAAAAGCCCCAAATAATGGATGCAGGGCAGAATTAGGCCAATACCCTCTCTTTTTGAACATTCAGAAAAGAGCCATCAAATTCTGGAAGCATCTAAAGACAAGTGACCCCAACACATACCATTATAAAGCCCTAAAACACCAAGAGCTGAGCTTAGTGAAGAGTCCCCTATGCCAGCTTGTCCTGAGTCTGACTAAAGTCACACCTGAGGAGATCGGCCAGTCTCAGGATAACGGCACACTCACAAACATTCGGCCTAACCAAATTATACACAAAGAAAAGGAAAAATACCTCACGCATTGGACAAACACCATTAAAACTCAACACAAACTGGAATGTTATTCGGCACTAAATCGAGAGTATACGGTGGCGAACTATCTGACCACAGTGACTGACAGAAAATTAAGAAAAGCACTGACGATGTACAGACTCAGCGAGCACAGTCTGGCCGTAGAGACGGGCCACCACAGACAGACATGGCTGCCCTGCGAGGACAGACTGTGCTCCCAATGCATCCTGGGAGTGAT
>JAVLUX010000023.1:41282500-41555000 GCA_032164185.1 Moxostoma hubbsi | reverse complement strand
CCGCGGTTGTGAGGTGTGTTCACAAGGA
Organism: Moxostoma hubbsi; assembly: GCA_032164185.1. Classification (NCBI taxonomy): domain Eukaryota; kingdom Metazoa; phylum Chordata; class Actinopteri; order Cypriniformes; family Catostomidae; genus Moxostoma; species Moxostoma hubbsi. The sequence continues at coordinate 41,554,972 of JAVLUX010000023.1, read as the reverse complement.
CGCGAGAGGTCTCAGACATGAGCTCGAGATGTGGACTCAAGGGCGAAAGACCCGGAGTAGCAAAAATCCCACTCATAAGGATCATAGAATGTGAGCGGAAAGGACTAGCCTGCCACATCACAGACTTATTTGAGACTTGGCTTCAGATGTCGACTCAAGGGCGTAGGCCCGGAGTACCATAAACATCCAAACCATAGATCCTGAAGAATGCGTGCGGAAAGGAGTAACCTGCCACATCACAAACTTGTTCAGGCATAAGGATCTAAATCGTAAGATTTAGGAATGTGTACGAAAAGGACCCGCCTGCCGTACACAAACCTTCTTAGACTTGAGATCATAAATGAACACAAGGGAATCCAGATATGGGGCCTGAAGAATGTGTGCGGGAAGGACCAGCCTGCCACATCACAAACTTGTTCAGGCATGAATCGTAAGATTTTAGGAATGTGTACGGAAAAGACCAGCCTGCCGTACACAGACCATCTTAAACTTGAGATCAGAAATGAATTCAGGGGCATGAGAGCCCAGACATAGGGCCTGAAAAATGTGTGTGGGAAGGACCAGCCTGCCACATCACAAACTTGTTCAGGCATAAAAAGAGTTTAGCCAATAAAGTCTGAGACTGTGCGCGGAAAGGAACTAGCCTGCCGCAACACAAACCCAACTAAAACTCCTACCCCTGGACCTAAGGGCCCGGGGTAGCTTGAACACCTAGACCATGAGAACACAGGAATGTGTGTGGAGAGGGCCAGCCTGCTGCATCACAAACTTGTAGAGGCATGGGGTTGAGATGTCGACTCGAGGACGTAAGAGCCTGGAGTAGCGTGAACATCCAAACTATAGAACTTGATGAATGTGTGCGGAAAGGACCAGCCTGCCGCATCACAAACTTGCTGCAGAGGGGCACCTCTAGCCAAGGCTTTAGAGGAAGCGACACCTCTGGTGGAGTGAGCCCTGATACCTACTGGCGAAGCTTGACTGCGCGCCTCGTAGGACAGGGCAATAGCATCCCTCACCCAATGTGACATAGTCGGTTTGGTAGCGGCCGCCCCTTTGTTGCGGCCCCCAAAACAGACAAACAACTGCCCTGACTTACGCCACTGGCTAGTGCGGTGGACATAAGTCTGAAGGGCACAGACAGGACAGAGTCGGTGAAGTCTTTCTAGCTCCGGCGTAAAAAATGGCGGGGAGCAGGTGGCTTCCAGAGTGACAGGATGTACTGTCAAAAAAGGCACCTTGGGGAGATAGACTGGATGCGGATATAGAATAGCTTTTAGCTGTACCTGGGGCAAATTCTAAACAGGCCGGCAAAACAGACAGAACCCTCTTGAGAGAGGTAATCGCCATAAGAAAGACCATCTTTAGAGTCAGAAGTCTGTCAGATGCTGACTCTAGAGGTTCAAAGGGGGTCTCAACTAGACCTTCCAGGACTATTGCCAAGTCCCAGGAAGGAGTTCTAGTCCTGACAGGGGGCCTCAACCGCATGGCTCCACGAATGAAGCGAGCAAGCAGAGGATGTCTCCCTACAGGCGCCCCATCGATCAAGGCGTGGCAAGCCGAAATGGCGGCCACATAGACCCTGAGAGTGGCGGGGCATATGCCTGCTGACAGTTTTCCTTGCAGAAAACCCAGAACTGAAACAATTTGGCAGTTAACTGGATCTGCATCATGTGAACTGCACCACTTTCCAAAGACACCCCACTTATTGGCGTAAATTCTTCTAGTGGAAGGGGACTTGCACTAAGAATGGTCTCAATAACCTCAGGCGACAGCCCTGTGTTCCTCAGTTGGTACCCTTCAGGGGCCAAACATGAAGATTCCACAGTTCGGGACGAGGATGAAGTGTCATCCCCTGTGCCTTAGACAGAAGATCCTTCCTGATCGGAATCGCCCAAGGCGAGCCGTCGAGGAGGAGCATCAGTTCTGAGAACCAAGTCCTGTTCGGCCAATAAGGTGCTATCAGCAAGAGGCAAGACCCTTGTTGGCGAACTCTGGCTAAGACCCCCGGGAGCAGAGAAACCGGGGGAAATGCATACAGGCGCATTCTGGGCCATGTATGTGCCATTGCGTCTAGACCCAGGGGGGGCTGGGTGACTCAGAGAGAAGTAGAGGGGACATTGCGCAGTCTCTTGAGAGGCGAAGAGGTCCACTTCTGCACTGTAAAATTTCTCCCAAATTTATTCCACTACCTCGGGGTGGAGTTTCCACTCGCTCGTCGGCAGGTTGTGTATGGACAGAAAATCTGCTCCCACGTTTAGGCGTCCAGGGATATAGATAGCCCTGAGTAACAGGAGCTTGCCCTGGGCCCAAAGGAGAACCCGATGCGTCAGAAGTATAGGTGACAAGAACGTGGATCTCCCTGATGATTTATGTAAGAGGCTACCGCTGCATTGTCCACCCGCACCAAGACATGGCAGCCTCAGGAGGAGGTATTTCAGGGCCAGAAATACAGCCATCAACCCGAGACAGTGACTGTGACAACTGAGCTGACGACCCTCCTATCCCCTTAAGCTGGACGACCACTTAAGGCCGCTGCCCCGCCCGTCAGGGAGGCGTCTGTCATTAGCAACCTGCGACAACAAGACGCACCTAGTGTGGGACCCAAGGCAGAAAACCGGGGTCTGAACCACGTAGAAAGGGAACGAAGCCTGAGGCACGTAACCCTTATTAGCCTTTTGGCCCTTGGAAGAAAAACCCCTGGCTTTGAGCCACAACAACAACGACAACGTCTCATGAGCAGAAGGTCCAGAGGGATCACCGAGGACGTGGTCGCCCTGAGACCTGGAAATCGTTGATACTGATAACAGTGCAACTTTGGCCTAGCCTGACTTTGCTCAGGGTGATCTGAATGGAGTCAATCCTAGCGGGAGACAGTTGTGCCCGCATTGTGATTGAACTCCATACGATGCCCCGATAGACAGTGTTCTGGGTGGGAGAGAGGACGCTTTTCTTGGCGTTGAGCCTCAACCCCAGCGAAACCGATGAGCTAAGACGATGTCCCTGTGCTGAACTGCCAGTTCCTGGAACTGCGCTAGGATCAGCCAGTCGTCTAGACAATTCAGAATGCAGATGCCCCGGAGTCACAAGGAGCCAGCGCTACATCATGCATTGTGAATGTGCGGGTAAAAAGGGCTAGGCCGAATGAAAGAGCCTGACACTGGAAGACTTCGCTTCGGCTTGAGACACGACCGTCTTGATAGGCATCATCTAGGACTTGAACACCCATGGGCAGTTCAAGCTTTAAGATCTAAGCCAGACGCCACCCCTCACCCTCCATGGGAAACAGGAAGTATTTTATGTAATAACCTAACTCTCTCTCTGGAAGGGGAACACATACCATGGCCCCTTTAACCAGGAGATTTGAGTTTTTTTTATTTATTTTTTTTGCTATTCATAGTAGACATAAAAAGAAATCCGGTTTACGGTAGTGAGACCACGCCGTTGAATCACGGAAAGGCGGCGAGTAAATTAAATCCTGACGCTCTTTTAAGACCCACAGCAAAGAAACATATCTGGCAGAAGTTTCCACGCTGCCAGGTTCTCTGAAATGGGAACTAATTTCAGCACTTCCTGTTGAGGGGGTGTTGAGTGTTCCGTGTCCTGGACTAAGGCAGGAAGCAACGGTACACCCAACTTTCTGTCGGAAAACTCTGTCACCCAAAACACCAAGGGTGGCGGGAGTGAAGGGTTTTCTTGAGGGTATCAGGAGGGCCGAAGTGAATAAAACACGCGCCCCTTCCCGAAGGGAACTACCCCCAAAAGGTTGGGTACAAGACCATCAGGGTTTATTCCTTTTGGAAATTATAGCCCTGAGGTCTTGCTTAGGGGGCTGCTGAGGACGACGAGCCTGTCCCCTGTCTCTGCGAGGGGGAGCACGACTCGCACGCTCTGTTTTTGAGCTTCCCTCCTAACAGCCTCGGGACGAGACCGGGTGGCTGACGGCCCTGCCCCCTGAGTGTGGCGAGGAAAAAACTGCCCAAAGACTTCCTCGTGGCTTTTTGCCTCCTGAAATCTGGAGATAACCGAGTTCATGGCGTCTCCAAAGAGACCAGAAGGCGAGACTAGGGCATCGAGCAGGAACACGCGGTCCTTGTCTCTGATTAAAGCAGACATAGACCGGCCAATGGCACGGGCTGACTGCTTGGTCGCACGGAGAGACAGATCTGTGGCTCGACGAAGCTCTAAAAATGCTTCCTCATTGAGCGTTTCACCCGCACTCAGGTCTTTTAGCAGATCAGCCTGGTAAGCCTGTAAAACAGCCATGGTGTGCAGCGCTACACCAGCCTGACCTGCTGCTTGATAAGCCCTTCCCACTAGCATGGAGGTAGTTCTGCATGGCTTAGAGGGGAGGGCGGGGCTTTTTAGTGATGACGCCGACCCTGGCGAGAGATAGCCCGCAGGCGTCTCTTCAACCGGCAGCAACATTGAATAACCTTTTGCGTCAGCGCCCACGATAGTTGAGTATAAAGATGTCAAGGGCACGTGAACGCGCGAGGTATAAGGTTTTCTCCATGAACGAGCGAGCTCGTCGTGGAGATCATCAAAGAAGGGAAGGGACTGATGAGGCGTTCCCTTCCCTCGGCCACCAGACAGAAATCTGTCCTCTAATTTGGAGTGTTTGGGGGTTTCTTGGTCACGTGGCGAGTCTAATTGAAGCCTGGCCACTGCTCGAGCAACTCCTCAGAAGATTTAAAATCGCGTTTGGAATGCTCTGACACGGGTAACTCACACTCCGAACCAAGAGATATAAGGTCCTCCCCGTGAACCGAAGAAATGCCGGAGCGCTCTTCGAAATCGCGTGAAGGACCGGCTGGGTCTGGGGAGAGAGCGAGCGAAAGGGACGAACCCATCTCTCGCTCCTCAGCCAGATCCATGCGAGAGCCCCACGAGTGAAGTGTGGGTGCTGGCTCGCGAAAGTAAGCGAGGTGAGCGCGAAGCATTCCGACCGAAAGTAGGTCACAATGAGCGCACCCGCCCTGCCCCAACGCGAGAGCAGCGTGCCCTTCCCCCAAACAAAGCAGAACTCATGCGTGTCCTTGTTGGTCATAGACCGCTGGCAAGGAAACACGCAGCGTTTGCCTTGTTTCTCTGACATATTTGTCACTTCTCCTTATATATATCTATATATATAATATATCTTCTCTTTTTTTTTTTTTTAAAAGAACAGAGAAAGAAGGAAGAAGGAAATTTCTGGGCACTGCCTAACAGTTTCTAACTCCTAACAAAGGGAAGAAAAGTTTTTATCAGCAGTCTTGTGAAACACACAGCACAGTATGATCTGAAGAAAAGAGATCTGACGAAAACGCTAGTGACGCCTCTATTTATAGCCTGGTCACAGGTGCGTCCAATGATCTCACCAACCGATGCTATAAATTTCTGGTCAATGTTACATTGACGTGTTACACACATATTCACAGCTGGTCACAATGCAAGATTGTTCCCAAAGCGCTTAGCAGCGCAGCATCATAGTGTAGCTTTTTGTAAAGGGAACAGAATATGTGGTCACTGTCTGACAGGTGAGGTCGAGACAGAGATGCACTTCCTCCTAAAATGTGAAACATTTAGAGAAATAAGGAATATTTACTTAAACAAGTTTAACTCTGAAACTTCAGACTTTAAAGACCTAAATGACCTCTCAAAATTACAAATAATCCTAGGGGAAGGAGACAGGGCACATCTTGCTGCCCAATATGTGTCAACATGCCACAACCTGAGGGACAGTGAGGGATCTGGACAAACACACACACCCACACACACACACCACACACACACACACACACACACACACAATGTGATGTGGTCAAATAAATAATAATAATAATAATAATAATAATGTATATTGCTGTTATTTATATATTACTAATAATTATATTATATACTGTCCAAGTTATTGTACAAAATGTATTTTGCTTTTATTTTATTTTATTTATTTAATCTATATGATGCTTTGGCAACATTGTTTTTGAAACTTTCATGCTAATAAAGCCCATTGAATTGAACTGAATTGAGAGAGAGAGAGAGAGAGAGAGAGAGGAGAGAGAGAGAGAGAGAGAGTGTGTGCGTGTGTGTCTGAGTTGAACCCTGTCTTCTATGCTCCATTCGATGAAGCAGTTTATAGCGTCAAGTTGTTGCTGCAAACTGGCTACTCTTGCACTTTAAAAAATGTTGCTGCGGCAACGCGTTATTAGATTGTAAAAGTTCTGGGTCAAAAGCTTGTTTTTCTGGCGGCCACATGTATCATCAGTTATTTCAGGTGGGCATACGCAAAATCCTAAAACAGATAGGAGGGCATACGACATATATATATATATATATATACATATATGCCCTAGAGCAGGGGTTTTCAAATTGGGTTAAAGTGAGCCTCCCCTTAGAGAACTTGAAGACATAATTTCATAATTTCACATGTTCATTAACAGCCACATGCAACTAATGTTATCTCAAATTAATAAGAGCCATTTTTGAGATTTTGGGCAACTTAAGCCAATTCAACTTTGAAAACATCAACATCAAACAACATCAGCAAGATGGACAGCACTGTTTTGTCACAGTATCAAATGCATAAAAATCACTTCCATATAGACCTACGTCAAGCAAAAAATAAAAAATAAATCTGATTGCCGATTTTGCTTCTTTATTTTCATAGCCCTACATCAGTGGGAACAAGAAGTCTGACTTTTTGATGGGCACAGGTGACCGATGCGGGGCTGAACATTAGAAAGGAATAAACGTATATTGTCCTCCATCTGCAGCCTTGATCGGTATTTGCTTTTAAGCAGGGTCAAAGCGAAAAACCCGCACTCACATCAATCAGTAAGTGGAGGTGAAGGGGATGAGGACTTTCATAGCCTTTTGAGAGATGTGGGGAAACTCAGTCAATACAAAGAGATCCATTTTGCAACGCACTTATGCATAACATATGCTAGCAGGACAGATGTTTACAGACGTGAACCGTTATCAGGGTTCATACACATTTTTACCAGTCATTTTCCATGAATTTGAGGTGAATTTTCATGACCATACATTTCCTAAAACATCTATGTACACATGCCAAATAAGAAAAAAACATGTCAAAATTTATCACAGCATATTTTGAATGACTTGAATGTCAAAATAACAGGCTATGTGGTTTACTAGAAAATAAACATTTATTTAAACAACCCTCACTGACACCAGTATGACTGTTAAATTATATAATGTGTCAACCCTCCATTGTGTAGCCTTCATAAACATAAACTCAGAGGGACAAAAGGAAATAAAAGTGTCCAGTAACACGGACATTAACTTAATTAAGATTAAAACAGCAAACTTTAACAATGTGGAGGTGCGTTAGGCCCCAATACAAGATAACTCCAATGAAAAAAATGCTTTTAGGATAAATGAGAAATTCGTGTGTTTGTTTTTGTGCAACTGATGATGTCATCATGCTTAAATAGGCAAAAAAACATGTGCACGATATTTTCGTGTTCTGTACTGCGGTCTGCAAAACAGTTTTCACATTAACACAATGTCATGTGAACCGTGCTCTGTTTCGGACTAAACTGCCAGTGTGAACGCCCCCTGCTTTTGCTCCGGTACACTGATGCGATTCTTGACAGAAAGATCAAGGGACATCAGTGACGACCAGCGCAGGTCTTCTCTCATGTTTACCATTAAAAACTGGAGAATGTATATGATACTTAGACTTTTAATGATTGCTCCTCAAGAAGTGAATAATAACACTGCTCAGACTCACAAGCAAACTTCCACATAAGCTTAATTAACATGACAAGTTACTACATACAGACATTTTAAGACTTAATATATTCAAGGGTTAAAATTTATTTAAATTTCATGGCATTTCCAGGATTTTCATGACCGTACGAGTCCTCTCTGCACCTCCCCAATTGGAAAACTCTGCCCTAGACTGCACGACCAGAAGCTGTTTCTCTGATTTTCCATCATTACCTCTACAAAGCGCTGATCCCTCTTGTTTGAACGAGTCTTGTGATGGAACAAGCACTTGTGTTTTTCAGCATGTATGAATGTTAAGATGAGTGGAGGAAGAAACAGTTCCCATCCTGCACAAGTATTTGCTAATATAGCCTAATCCAATTTATTGCACATTGAAGCTTATGATTATTGTTCGATTCTTTATTTCGCAACCAAATAATAATATCCCCAGTTAAAAAATAAACCAATTAATTAGAATCAATATTTTTGTGTGAGGATCGCTATTTTTGATACAAAATCAGTATCGGAAGTATCGATACTTTTAGGATCATTCCGTCCATCCCTGCGCCACAGCTTGTTTAAGGGTGGCTCTATTCAACGATTGTTCCTCATCTGAACATCTTGATTGATTCTCCATCCAAAGTGCCCTTCGGAGCGTGATTTATTTCATTCTGAACACAACACAGAACTCCCTTCAGTCGACTGATAATTTAATGACAAATTCTTTTCAAACCAACACAGACATTTTAACGCAAGTTTGCTGCAGCACAGCACTGGCTCTGACTATTCCACATCGCACTGCAGTTCTACACGGCCTCTGTCCAAACAGACACGAGCCGAATTCGGCTCTGCAAGAGGCGGATCATGCACCGCATCCCAACTCCTTCATAATCGATCTGCAACATGTCTCGCTTCCTCTCAGCATTGTTGACATATAGTGATGTATATTGTACAGCAGGAGGCAGTCATACTCCTCAGGAGCGAATGACTACAAGTGTATCCTTCAGTAATGATTGCAGCTCCATTTCTCCTGCATTCTCCTGCAGTGCAGAGCCAAAGCTCTTATTTCTCTAATCATTTATGCTGTTTTTTCACATCGTTTATGAAGATGTACTGTATTCCCTAGCACATTTTTTCTAAAGTTTCACCTAAATATGATTATTTTGTCTTATATTACACTGTGCGTGTGTGTGTATATATAAGTGTGTGTGTGTGCATATGTATAAGTGTGTGTGTGTGTGTATATATATATATATATATATATATATATAAGTGTGTGTGTGTGTGTATAAGTGTGTGTGTATATATAAGTCTGTTTGTGTGTATAACTGTGTGTGTGAGAGAGAGAGAGTGTGTGTCTGTGAGTTGAGTGTGTGTATATAAGTGTGTGTGTAAGTGTGTGTGTGTGTGTGTGTATAAGTGTGTGTGTATATATAAGTGTGTGTGTGGTACATATTACTAACTAATATTTGCTCTCCCTACAGGTAAGTACATACTAACCTTTGCTTCCATTACATCCTCCCAGTAATGCATTACATTAATGTAGTCTTGAGGTCATGAACGCATTAATTAGTTTTTCGGTATCAGCAACAGAGAGCATGTGCCTTAATTTAGCAATATTTCTTAGGTTGAAGAATGCTGTTCTACAAACATTGGTGATTTGATTTTCAAAGGACAGATTGGTATCAAATATAACACCTAAGTTCTTCACAGTTGAAGATAATGTAACAGTACATCCATCGAGAGTCAAATGGTGGCTTATTTTTAGTCCAATAATTTGTTTTTTGGTCAAATAATTAGTACCTCTGTTTTGTCAGAATTGTGTAGAAGGAAATTTCTGGCCATCCAATCTTTTATTTCATTGATACACTCTGCTAATTTCGAGAATTGTGAGATCTCATCAGGTTTTGAAGAAATATAAAGTTGTGTATCATCGACATAGCAGTGGAAACTTATTCCACGATTCCTGATAATATCTCCCAGGGGAAGCATATACAAGGAGAAAAGGAGAGGCCCTAAAACTGATCCCTGTGGCACTCCCATATTTTACATTTGTTTGGTTTGACAATTCCACATTTACATAGACAAAGTGGTAGCGGTCTGATAAATATGACCTAAACCATGCTAATGCAACTCCACAAATGCCAACATAATTCTCAAGCCTATTCAAGAGAATGTCTTGATCTATCGTGTCGAAGGCAGCACTAAGATCTAAAAGCACTAGAAGAGAAATGCAGCCGCGATCAGATGATAAGAGCAAGTCATTTGTAACTCTGATAAGTGCAGTCTCTGTACTGTGATGAGGCCTAAATCCTGATTGAAATTGTTCATATATACTATTTCTCTGTATAAATGAACATATTTGGGAGGATTTAAACTTTTCTACTATTTTTGACAAAAACGAGAGATTTGAAATCGGTCTATAATTAGCCAGTACTCCAGGATCAAGTTGTGGCTTCTTAATAAGCGGTTTGATAATTGCCATTTTAAAGTTTCTTGGGACATGTCCTAAGGATAGCGAGGAGTTAATCATATTAAGAAGAGGTTCTGAGATTACAGGAGATACCTCTTTTAAGAGCTTAGTTGTTATAGGATCTAACAAACATGTTGTGGCTTTTGATGTTTCAATAAGTTTTGTTAGCTCTTCATGACCTATGACAGTGAAGGATTGAAGTTGCTCGTGAGGAAAATTATTAGACACTGTTTTCTGAGGTGCTATGACAGATTATTGCATAATTCCATAATTCCAATAATTTTATTTCTGATTATATTTCTGAGTCTCCGGCATGACGACCAACCCCCCCCCCCCCCACACCTTCCCTGGGATGGGGCGTGCCTTCCTCCCCATCTGCCAGCAGGTCATCCCGGTCTACCTGGATGAGAGAGGGGATAAGGGGAGGGAAAAAAAGTGTGGCACCTACACAACATAACGGCAATCATGCCAAATAAAAAATCGAATGTCACTACTCCACCCTCTAATGGACGACAGCCACACCTCTCCGAGCGGATCAGAGGCAGTCTTCTGGCCCCTTGAGGACAGAATGTCCCGCTGCATTCTTGGGAAACAGAAGGGGTCTCCTCCCGCCCCTGGCAGCGGCCCTGACCGCTCCAGGTGGTCAGCTAGGAGCCCCTTCTCCCTTCACCAAAAAGACAAACACACACACAGGTGTCGGACAGCTGTCTGTAAATCTCTAACTCTTTCCCACTGCCGTCTCCAGTCAGCCTTTATCCCTCTCTGAGGCCTGATTAGGGGCCGGGTGTGTGGAATCATGACCCGGCCTTGCCCTCCGCCCTGACACAATAAGTGTGTGAGTTTGTGTGTGAGTGTGTGTGTGTGTAAGTGAGTGTGTATATAAGTGTGTGTGTGCGTGCGAGTGAGTGAGTGTATGTGTGTGAGTGTGTGATTGTATATACGTATAAGAGTGTGTTTGTGTGAGATGAATGTGTGAGTGAGTGAGTGTGTGTGTGTGTGTGAGTGAGTGAGTGTGTATGCAAGTGTGTGTGTGTGTGAGCTGAGTGTGTGTGTGTTTGTGTGTATATAAGTTGTGTGTGTGTGTGTGTGTGTGTATAAAATATATACATATATTTAAGTGTGAGTGAGTGAGTGTTTGTGTGTGTGTGTATAAATAAGTGTGTGTGTGTGTCTGTATAAATGTGTATGGGTGTATTAGTGTGTGTGTGTATGTATATACCTGTGTGTGTGTGTGTGTGTGTGTGTGTGTGTGTCAAATCAAATCAAATCACTTTATTGTCACACAACCATATGCACAAGTGCAACAGTGGGTGAAAGTCTTGTGTGCAGTTCCGAGCAACATAGCTGTCATGACAGTGACGAGACATATAGCAGTTACAATAAACAACATATTTACACAACACAATTTACATATCAAATGTACATATACTTACAAAACACAATCCTATTATACAATGTACAGTAAACAATACGCACAATATAGAATACACATACAATAAAAATAAATATACTGCCTGATGGAAGCAGTGAGAACAGACCATGACTCGGGTGGCTGGAGTCTCTGATGGTCCTCCAAGCTTTTTTCACACACTGCCTGCTATATGTGTCCTGGAGGGAGGGAAGCTCACCTCCGATGATGTGTCTGGCAGTTCGCACCACCCTTTGTAGGCCTTTGCGGTTGTGGGTGGTGCTATTGCCATACCAGGCAGTGATGCAGCCATTCAGGATGCTCTCTACAGTACTGCTATAGAACCATGTGAGGATGTGGTGGTTCATTCCAAACTTCCTCAGCCATCTCAGGAAGAAGAGGCACTGGTGAGGCTTCTTCACAATGGCCTCAGTGTGGACGGACCATGTGAGTTCCTCAGTGATGTGGACACCGAGAAACTTGAAGCTGCTGACTCTCTCCACCGGTGCTCCATTAATGGTGATGGGGCTGTGTTCTCTGTCTTTCCTCCTAAAGTCCACTACAAGCTCCTTGGTCTTACTGATGCTGAGGGAGAGGTTGTGCTCCTGACACCAGTGTGTCAGAGTGTGCACCTCCTCTCTGTAGGCTTAATTTCATCACTGTCAGTGATCAGACCTACCACCGTTGTATCGTCAGCAAACTTAATGATGGTATTGGAGCTATGTGTTGCCACACAGTCATGTGTGTATAAGGAATACAGGAGTGGGCTGAGAACACATCCCTGCGGGGCTCCAATGTTGAGGGTCAGTGATGAGGAGATGTTGCTGCTCATTCTAACCACCTTACATCTGCCTGAAAGGAAGTCCAGGATCCAGCTGTTTAAGCCCAGAGCCTGGAGATTCACATCAAACTTGGAGGGCACTATGGTGTTGAATGCTGAGCTGTAGTCTACAAACTGCATTCTCACATATGTGTTCCTTTTTTCCATATGGGAGAGAGCAGTGTGTATTGTAGATTCAATGGCATCATCAGTGGAGCGGTTGTTGCGGTAGGCAAGCTGCAGTGGGTCCAGAGAGGTAGGCAGCACAGAGCAGATGTGATCTCTGATTAGCCTCTCAAAGCATTTGCTGATGATGGTGGTCAGAGCAACAGGATGCCAGTCATTTAAACAAGTGATTTTTGATTGCTTTTGTACAGGCACAATGGTTGACATTTTGAAGCATGTGGGGACTACAGACAGGGAGAGGGACAGGTTGAAAATGTCCGTAAAAACACCAGCCAGTTGGTTCGCACACGCTCTGATGATGTAGCCCGGAATGCCATCTGGTCCCGCGGCTTTAGGGATGTTCACTTGTCGGAAGGATCAGGTTACATCCGCAACAGAGACGGAGAGTAAATCAACCTCTGTAACATCGGCCGCGAGTGCTCTCTCTGCGAGGGCGGTCTTATTTTCCTCGAAACAAGCTTAAAATGAAGCTCATCCAGGAGAGAGGCAGCAGTGTTCACAGAGTTTTTATTCCCTTTGTAGTCCGTGATGATGTTAATTCCCTGCAACATACTTCTAGAGTCGTTGGTGTTGAACTGTCCTTCAATTTTGTGCCTGTACTGGCGTTTGGCTGCTCTGATAGAGTTACGGAGGGCATAACTGGCTTGTTTATGCTCCTCCACATTCCCGGAATTAAAAGCAGAAGTCAATGCATTAAGTGCCGCGCGAACATCACCATTAACCCATGGTTTCTGGTTGGGGTAGATCTGTATTGTTTTGGTCAGAACAACGTCCTCTATGCACTTTCTGATGAAACACGTTACGCTATCAGCGTAAACCTCGATGTCATCATCAGAGGCGGACCGGAACATCTCCCATTCCACGTGATCAAAACAGGCCATTCGCTCCTACCCTGTTCCTAAGAACCTTAAAGAAGTTCAACAATTTCTCGGGTTGGTGGGATGGTACCATAGGTTTGTGCCCAATTTCTCTCAGATAGCTGAACCTATAAATGCTTTGAAGAAAAATGGACATAAATTCCAGTGGTCACCACAGTGTCAACAATCCTTTGAGAAATTGAAGGCATGTCTCACCTCACCCCCAATCCTTGGTCATCCAGACCTTCAACTTCCTTTTGTTGTCTACACTGATGCCAGTGACTCAGGACTTGGTGCAGTGTTGACACAAAGAAAAACACATGGCTTGGAAGAAGTCATAGCCTATGGCAGCCGAATGTTAACCAAAGCTGAGATTAATTATTCGGCTACAGAGAAAGAGTGTCTGGCAATAGTATGGGTGCTAGAAAAATGGTAATACTACCTTGAACCGAAACTCTTCACAGTAGTTACAGATCATTCAGCTCTACAGTGGGTCATGAATTCCACAAAAACCACGGGACATCTAATCCGTTGGGCACTCCGTCTGCAAAAATTTGACTTTGTGGTTGAGTATCGAAAGGGAAAACTCAATGAAGCACCAGATGCGTTATCCCGAATGTATTCTGTACCTGGATGCCATTTATACTCCAATCGGAAGGAGGACTTTGGATTTCCACTTTCCGCAGTAGACATCTGGGAAGAACAGCACAAAGATCTGGTAATTACCAAACTATTTCAGTCACTGGCCAACAATGATTCCTCTATGCAAGACCAATATGAGGTAATTGAAGACAAGCTGTATCATCGAACTCATCTGACTAATGGGCAAGTACATTACAGACTTTATGTCCCGGCCACCCTTGTCCCAAATATTCTACAGCATTACCATACGCATCCCTTAAGTGGTCATTTAGGAATTAGTAAAACTTACCAGAGAGTGGATCATGTCGCTTTCTGGCCCTCCATGTGGACATCTGTAAAACAATATTTAAAAAGGTGTATGAAATGCCAGACCTTGAAAAATGAGAACCGCAAACCTGCTGGGAAAATTCAACAGACCACCACCAGTCGTCCAAATGAGATGTTGGGAGTAGATATCATGGGTCCACTGCCTCGCAGTTCCCACCAACATGAATATCTACTAGTGTTCGTGGATTACTATTCTAGGTGGGTTGAACTGTTTCCCTTGCGAAAGGCCACTGCTCAGACGGTTGCTTCACACCTCAGAGAAGAAATCCTCACTCGATGGGGGGTACCTGATTTCATCCTCTCTGACCGAGGCACACAGTTCACGTCAGCCATCTTTCGGGACATCTGTGCAAAATGGAAAGTCACCCAGAAGATGACTACAGCATACCACCCTCAGACAAACCTAACCGAACGAGTGAATAGAGCATTAAAACAGATGATTTCACCATATGTGGATGACAATCATAAAAAATGGGACCAACACCTACCTGAGTTATGGTTTGCCATTAATTCAGCGGTACAAGAAACCATTGGTATGTCTCCAGCCGAGCTTCACCTAGGGAGAAAATTACAGGGGCCAATGGACAAGCTGCTGCATGGGCAAAATCTTGCTCCAACTGCTCCATCTTACGATGTCACAGAACATTTGTCCAAGTTGCAAGCTAGAGCCAAGGAAAACAGTAAGACAGCTCCGTAGCTACAACAGGACCCGAAGAGATGTCTTCTACAAAGAAAAAGATCGTGTATGGGTGAGAAATTTCCCGCAATCAAGTGCACCTCACCATTTTTGTGCTAAACTTGCCAACAAATGGAAAGGTCCCTACAGAATAATAAAACAGCTGGGACCACTGAATTATCGTGTGGCACTAGAAGACACTGGTGAGGATGTGCATGTATGTAACTTGAAGCCATGTTTTCCTACCGCTGATGAGTTAACCCACCTAGGAAAATCAAAACTTTTGGAAATTTTTCACGAATCCACTGACGAAGATGAGGAGTTTCTTGGTTTCTGACAATGCTACCCTTTAAACAACCAGGGGTTGTTTTTTCCTAGGGGGGAGGAGTGTGGCGGAGCTGAAACAAATTAAATCATTAAATCAAGGTTGTCTCCGCCCATTTCCGTTTTCAAGTGGGAAAAAGGAAATGAGGTTTTTACATAAAAAGAGGAATTTACACTGAAGCGGGGGAGTGGAGAAAGTGTTGAAAGAGATGTGACGTTTGTTGTTTGCAAGTGCGATTTGTCGAGGTGAGAACCGAAAAGCCTCAATACCAGTCGAACGCCAACTGAAAGCGCATTGAATGAACTGTTAGTTGGACGGTGGAAATTAAATAACGAGGAAGGTGGTGTTTTCACTTACCTGAGAGGCGGTGACACAGACGTCAGCAGGTAGAATGCTGTGCCTCTGCTCGATCGGATGCTGGAGTGTAAACCGCTCTCCATAACGATGTCTTCAGCGCGGAGCGTTTAAAAGAACCCCAAGCGAGCTGTGTTAAGGACCGTCTGGATCTTGTGGGTGTTCCCGTTTACAATCCAACAGAGTTCTCCATTGCTAAAGGTTGCGGCGGGGCTGGATTCGTGGCTGTTTTTTTTCCCAACACTCATACAATTCACCTCTGCTCTTTCCACACCCGGGTTATCCAGGTTCCTCACAAACTAATTAGTGAGTAACATTTATTTTATTTTATTTTTTATTTTTACCCGGTTTGTTTTTGTGTTTTGATTGTTGCCACAAAACAACAATTGACATTTCTGATATTTTTTTGGAAAGAATCTGATTCTGTGCCTGGAGGAATGAACTGTCGATTCTGTGGTCCTTGTAAAGTAAATTAAGAAACTTCAAAGAGTCGTTATATTGTTGGTGTTTTTGTTTGTTCAGTGAGAACCAAGACTGAGAATTTAAAGTGGTTATATATATTTTTTTCCTTTCTTGAGAAAAATTGTGTGAAATACAGACATTTCTAAATTGATTCTAAACTGTACTTTGTGATTATTTCTTTGAGTTATGTATGGCTTAGTTTTATATTGACAGGGTTACTCCTGTCTGGCGCCCGAATTTACTAACTTTAATCTGAACAAAATCATTGGTTGATTTTTTAAATTTATTATCGGGTAACCACCGTTACAATGTTTGTGTGTGTGTGTTTGTGTATAAGTGTGTGTAATTGTGTTTATATAAGTGTTTGTGTGTTTTTGTTTGTATAAGTGTGTGTATGTGTGTGTAAGTTTGTGTGTATAAGTCTGTGTGTGAGTGTGTGTGTGTGTGAGTTGAGTGTGTGTATGTGTGTGTTTGTGTGTATAAATGTGTGTGTGTGTGTGTGTGTGTGTAATGTGAGTATATGTGTGTGTGTGTGTGTTTGTGTGAGTTGAGTGTGTGTGTGTGAGTGAGTGGAGTGTGTGTGTGTGCGTGGGTGTGTGTGTGTGTTGCTGACGGCACAGCATGCACACACGCTGCACGAGAGTTTGTTTGTGGCCTGCTTAGCATTGCTTATTCTTATTCTCAAACGTTCATCGTTATAGCCATCGTTCATAGTTATATCCTTTGTCATTTTACCGCGTTTCAGGTTTTTTCCCACTTTTCTCCTGTTTCATCTGCATGTATTTTACCTGTTGCTGTGGCACCTAGCTAGAGTCTATGTTTGTAGCCTGCTAGTTTTTCTTTAGCATCGCTTATATATCTGTTTTCAACCTTTAATCCTTAACATCTGCCATTTTTAATCACGCATCAGGGTTTCCCTCATATTATTCTCTTATCGCGATTCAACTGCGTGCATATTCCACCTGCATCCGCATTCTATTTTTATCGCGATTAAACCGTGCATTTTTTTTCTCCTCTGTGGCACACAGATTATTGCATCGATCTCAAAGCACCACTTATCAAGAACAACCAACAACAACAAACAATTGCGTGAGGGATTCACATCAATCTCAAACCCTCACCGCTCAGGAACAACCAACAACAAACAATTTGCGGTAAGTCATGACATCCGCTCATGTTATTTCTTCCTGCATTGCATGTCACATGTTTACAATAGCCTCCTCCATCAGCAGTGAGGGATTCACTTGTGATAAATGTAAGGAATTAGTCAGGCTGACAGAGAAGGTTAATGAGTTAGAGACGAACGCTAGTGGAGGTCAGTGAGAAAGAGAAGCTGGTAGATACTGTTTCAGATGCGAGTAGTACAGAGAGCAACACACACACTTTGGTTCCGGCTGTAGAGCCCCTGCAGCAGGGCATTTGGGTGACGTCTCGGCAGCATACGCGCTCAGCAAAGAGACACCACTCTCCCATTCCTGTTAGGGTTTCCAATCAATTCTCCCCACTCAGTGATACACCCAATGAGAATCATGTTGAAAGAGCCCTTGTTATTGGTGATTCTATTGTAAGGAACGTGGAAATAGAGACTCCAGCCACTATTTCTAATTGCAATCAAATTTACAAGTGCTGGCTAATGCTAGATGTAGATTTTCTAAAATTGTTATCCATGTCGGCACTAACGATGTCCGGCTTCGCCAGTCGGAGATCACTAAAGATAATTTTAAAGAGGTGTGCAAATTTGCAAAAACGATATCAGACACTGTAATATGCTCTGGTCCCTTCCCTGCTCGTCGTGGTGACAAGGTTTATAGTAGATTAGTGTCACTGAATGGCTGGATGTCTGAGTGGTGTCAGAAGAATAAAATAGTATTTATAGACAATTTGAAGTGTTTTTGGGGTAGACCTGACCTGCTAAAGAGAGACAAACTCCATCCCTCCACGGAAGGTGTCGTTCTCCTCTCTAGTAATTTGTCTCATAGTCTTAATAATGATAGTAATTGACTAACTGGGGCCCAGGTCAGGAAGCAGACAAACTGGTTAATCTGAACGTCTGCTAGCTGCCTGAGACGTCATACAGGTCACATAAACTATAACACATAGAGACTGTATCACCTAGATATCTCATAGAGACTGTGTCTGTTCCCCGAACTACCAAACACAATACCCTCACTAAATAATTTAGAAAAAATCTGATTAAGGTCAAACTTGAACAAAATAAACAAATAAAAAATACACATCATATAAAAATAGGGCTACTAAACATTAGATCACTTTCTACCAAAGAACTAATTGTTAATGAAATGATTACAGATCATAGATTGGATGCGCTCTGTTTGACTGAAACCTGGCTTAAACCGGCTGAATATATTAGTTTCAATGAATCTACTCCCCCAGGTTATTGTTATAAAGATGAGCCTCGTCTGAAGGGTCGAGGAGGAGGTGTTGCTACAATTTACAGTGAAGTTTTCAGTGTTACTCAGAAGACAGGATATAAATGTAAGTCTTTTGAACTAATAATGCTTAATGTGACACCGTCAAATATAAATAAAAAATCCCTGTCATCTTTTACCCTTGCTAGATTGTATAGATCACCCAGGCCTTATTCTGATTTCCTTAGTGAATTTGCAAATTTTTTATCAAATCTTGTAGTTACTGTAGATAGAGCTTTAATTGTTGGTGACTTCAACATTCACATAGATAATGAAAATGATACATTGGGATTAGCATTTATTGATATTCTCAACTCTCTTGGAGTCAGTCAAAATGTAACAGGACCAACTCATCGCCATAATCATACACTAGATTTAATTCTTTCATATGGAGTTGATGTTGATAATATAGAAATTCTGCAGCAGAGCGATGACATCTCGGATCATTACCTCGTCTCTTGTATGCTGCAATCAACTACTGTTACTCAATCTACACCACGCTATTATTCAGGTAGAACTATTCTTTCGACCACTAAAGATAGCTTCACTAATAATCTTCCAGATCTATCTCAGACACTCATTAAACTCCAAAGCCCAGAAGAACTTGATGAAATAACAAAAAATATAAATGCAGTCTTCTCTAGCACTCTTGATATTGTCGCCCCACTTCGATTAAAGAAAATGAAAGAAATAAGCCCTGCACCATGGTACAATGATCACACTCATGCTCTCAAGAGAGCAGCTTGGAAAATGGAGCGCATGTGGAAAAATACAAAATTTGAGGTATTTCGTGATGCATGGAAGGATAGTGTCTGTAGCTACAGACAGGCACTAAAGCTGCCAGGTCAGCATATTGTAGTAAACTCATAGAAAACAACCACAACAATCCTAGATGTTTATTCAGTACTGTGGCTAAATTGGTTAGGAATAAAGCCTCAGCAGAACCAGATATTACGTCACAGCTCAAGAGTAATGACTTCATGAATTTCTTTACAGATAAAATTGAAATAATCAGAAATAAAATTGGAATTATGCAATCATCTGTCATTGCACCTCAGAAAACAGTGCCTAATAATTTTCCTCACGTGCAACTTCAATCTTTCTCTGTCATAAGTCATGAAGATCTAACAAAACTTATTGAAACATCAAAAGCCACAACTTGTTTGTTAGATCCCATACCAAATAAGCTCTTAAAAGGGGTATCTCCTGTAATCTCAGAACCTCTTCTTAATATCATTAACTCCTCGCTATGCTTAGGACATGTCCCAAGAAACTTTAAAATGGCAATTATCAAACCGCTTATTAAGAAGCCACAACATGCTAATTATAGACCGATTTCAAATCTCCCATTTATGTCAAAAATACTAGAAAAGGTAGTATCCTCCCAAATATGTTCATTTATACAGAGAAATAAAGAATTTCAATCAGGATTTAGGCCTCATCACAGTACAGAGACTGCACTTACTAGAGTTACAAATGACTTGCTCTTATCATCTGATCGCGGCTGCATTTCTCTTCTAGTGCTTTTAGATCTTAGTGCTGCATTCGACACGATAGATCACGACATTCTCTTGAATAGGCTGGAGAATTATTTTGGCATTTGTGGAGTTGCATTAGCATGGTTTAGGTCATATTTATCAGACCGCTACCACTTTGTCTATGTAAATGAGGAATTGTCAAACCAAACAAAAGTAAAATATGGAGTGCCACAGGGATCAGTTTTAGGGCCTCTGCTTTTCTCCTTATATATGCTTCCCTTGGGAGATATTATCAGGAATCGTGGAATAAGTTTCCACTGTTATGCTGACGATACACAACTTTATATTTCTACAAAACCTGATGAGATTTCACAATTCTCGAAATTAGCAGAGTGCATCAATGAAATAAAAGATTGGATGGCCAAAAATTTCCTTCTACTCAATTCTGACAAAACAGAGGTACTAATTAATGGACCAAAAAACTCTAAAAATAAGCCACTACAATATAATTTGACTCTAGATGGATGTACTATTATATCAACTTCAACAGCGAAGAACTTAGGTATAATATTTGATACCAATCTGTCCTTTGAAAATCAAATTACCAATGTTTGTAGAACAGCATTCTTCCACCTAAGAAATATTGCTAAATTAAGGCATATGCTCTCTGTTGCTGATGCCGAAAAACTAATTCAAGCGTTCATGACCTCAAGACTAGATTATTGTAATGCATTACTGGGAGGATGTCCAGCAAGATCAATAAATAAACTTCAATTGGTTCAAAATGCAGCAGCCAGAGTGCTGATGAGAACCAAGAAATATGATCATATTAGCCCCTTTTTATCATCATTACATTGGCTACCTGTTAAATTCCGTATTAACTTTAAAATTTAAAAAGGAAGATCCTTTTCATATTTGGCTCCTAAACTATGGAATAATCTCCCTAACACTGTTCGAGATGCAGACACACTCTCTCAGTTTAAGTCTAGACTAAAGACTCATCTATTTAGCCAGGCATACACCTAATTTATCCTCCAACCCACAATTAGGCTGCTTTAGTTGGGTCTGCCGGAACCAGAAACCAGAAACTTTGATCATGATCTCTAACTCTGCAATAAATTTAATGGCATCTATGCTAATATTATTTTATTTGTTTCCATGTCTCAACCTCAGGACTCCTATCCTGAGGTCACCAGAACCGGCTGGATCCAGCACCATTCCTGCTTCATGTTGGACTCCACTGCTACGTGTCGCTGAATGATGATGACTAAATGCAGCCGGTGCCAGCCAAACATCACTTCACTCTATTACAATGGACTTCAGAGGATGAACTGATGCCGACTCCAACCTGCTTCACCTAGGACTATTGATGGACTATGATCTTGAAATGGAATGCAAATACTAACTATTGCCAACAAAAGCCTTCATCAGCCAATTAACAAGGACAATTCAATCAATAACTTCTGCAGTTAATCACGGATGGACTTCAAAGACACTGGTCATTAATCTTGCAGTTCAAACACAATCAATGTTTAAACACTGACCCTTAACACTTAATAAGTTTTAAAGTTTTAAACCATGATTTTAACTATACATAAGTACTATTTACATTATATTCATGATGTTAGCCAGAGGGGAACTGGCACCCACAGTGAGTCTGGTTTCTCCCAAGGTTATTTTTCTCCATTAATCTTCATCTTATGGAGTTTTGTGTTCCTTGCCACAGTCGCCTTCAGCTTGCTCTCTGGGGTTATTAATACAATTATTATTTAATTATTTTTAAAAAGGATATAGAATCGTATTTTATCTAATTACACAATGAAGATTCATCGACTTTATAGACGTTACAGTTTTATCGTCTGTTAATGCTGAACTTCTGTAAAGCTGCTTTGAAACGATGTGCGTTGTGAAAGGCGCTATACAAATAAATTGATGTGACTTGACTTGTGTGTATGTGTGTGTGTGTGTGTGTGTGTTTGTTTGAGTTGAATGTGTGTGTGTGTGTGTGAGTGAAATGAGTGTGTTTTGTGTGTGTGTGAGTGAGATGCATGTGTGTGTGTGAGTGTGTAAGTGTGTATATATAAGTGTGTATAAGTTTGTTTGTGTTTGTAAGTGTGTTTGTATATAAGCGTGTGTAATAGTGTGAGTTTAGTTTGTGTGTGTTTTTGCGTGTGTGTGTGTGTGTGTGTGTGTGTGTTTGTGTGTGTGTGTGTGTGTGTGTGTGTGTATGTGTGTGTGTGTGTGTGTGAGTGATTTGAGTGTGTTTTTTTGTGTGTGCGCATGTGGGCATGTTTATGTGGTTTACAAGGACACTTTTTAGGTCACAAACTGTAATTACAAGGGTATTACACAATAAATGTGGTTTGTGATGACATTTCTAATGTCCCCATAATTTAAATAGCTTAAAAACATATTAAACTGTTTCATTGAAAATGTATAAATGCAGATAGTTATCTTTGAGGGTTAAATTTAGGGGTTAGGGGTTGTGTTGGGTTTAGGGGTTGTGTTGGGTTTAGGGGATGTGTTGGTTTAGGGGTTGTATTAGGTTTAGGGGTTGTGTTGGGTTAGGGGCTAAGTTGGGTTTAGGGTTGTATTAGGTTTAGGGGTTGTGTTAGGTTTAGGGGTTGTGTTGGGTTTAGGGGTTGTGTTGGGTTTAGGGGTTGTGTTTTGTTTAGGGGTTGTCTTGGGTTTAGGTGTTAGGGTTAGGGTTAGGGGTTGTGTTGGGTTTAGGGGTTGTGTTGGGTTAAGGGGTTGTGTTGGTTTTAGGGGTTGTGTTAGGTTTAGGGGTTGTGTTGGGTTAAGGTGTTGTCTTGGGTTTAGGGGTTGTGTTGGGTTTAGGGGTTGTGTTGGGTTTTTGGGTTGTGTTTGGTTTAGGTGTTGTGTTTGGTTAAGGGGTTGTGTTGGGTTTAGGGGATGTGTTAGGTTTAGGGGTTGTGTTGGGATTAGGGGTTGTGTTAAGTTTAGGAATTGTGTAGGGTTAAGGGGCTGTGTTTGGTTTAGGGGTTGTGTTTGGTTCAGGGCTTGTGTTTGGATGATGTGTTAGGGTTAGGGGTTGTGGGTTGTGTTGGGTTCAGGGGTTGTGTTGGGTTTAGGGGTTGTGTTAGTTTTAAGGGTTGTGTAGGGTTCAGGGGTTGTGTTAGGTTTAAGGGTTGTGTAGGGTTAAGGGGTTGTGTTTGGTTAAGGGGTTGGGTTTAGGGGATGTGTTGGGTTTAGGGGTTGTGGGTAGTGTTGGGTTTAGGGGTTGTGTTAGGTTTAGGGGTTGCGTTGGGTTTTTGGGTTGTGTTTGGTTTAGGGGTCGTGTTTGGTTTAGGGGATGTGTTAGGTTTAGGGGTTGTGTTGGGATTAGAGGTTGTGTTAAGTTTAGGAATTGTGTAGACATAAGGGGCTGTGTTTGGTTTAGGGGTTGTGTTTGGTTCAGGGGTTGTGTTGGGTTTAGGGGTTGCATTGGGATTAGGGGTTGTGTTGGGTTTAGGGATTGTGTTGGGTTTAGGGGTTGTGTTGGGTTTAGGGGTTGCGTTGGGTTTAGGGGTTGTGTTGGGTTTTTGGGTTGTGTTTGGTTTAGGGGTCGTGTTTGGTTTAGGGGGTGTGTTGTGTTTAAGGGTTGTTAGGTTTAGGGGTTGTGTTGGGTTTAGAAGTTGCGTTGGGTTTAGGGGTTGTGTTGGGTTTAAGAGTTGTGTTGGGTTTAGGGGTTGTGTTGGGTTTAGGGGTTGCATTGTGTTTAGGGGTTGCGTTGGGTTTTTGAGTTGTGTTTGGTTTAGGGGTCGTGTTTGGTTTAGGGGATGTGTTAGGTTTAGGGGTTGTGTTAGGATTAGGGGTTGTGTTGGGTTCAGGGTTGTGTTAGGGTTAAGGGGTTGTGTTGGTTTTAGGGGTTGTGTTTAGGGGTTGTGTTAGGTTCAGGGGTTGTGTTGGGTTAAGGTGTTGTCTTGGGTTTAGGGGTTGTGTTGGGTTTAGGGGTTGTGTTGGGTTTTTGGGTTGTGTTTGGTTTAGGTGTTGTGTTTGGTTAAGGGGTTGTGTTGGGTTTAGGGGATGTGTTAGCTTTAGGGGTTGTGTTGGGATTAGGGGTTGTGTTAAGTTTAGGAATTGTGTAGGATTAAGGGGCTGTGTTTGGTTTAGGGGTTGTGTTTGGTTCAGGGGTTGTGTTTGGATGATGTGTTAGGGTTAGGGGTTGTGGG
Source organism: Moxostoma hubbsi (assembly GCA_032164185.1). Taxonomy (NCBI): domain Eukaryota; kingdom Metazoa; phylum Chordata; class Actinopteri; order Cypriniformes; family Catostomidae; genus Moxostoma; species Moxostoma hubbsi. The sequence continues at coordinate 41,530,650 of JAVLUX010000023.1, read as the reverse complement.
TTGTGTTGGGTTCAGGGGTTGTGTTAGGTTTAGGGGTTGTGTTGGGATTAGGGGTTGTGTTGGATTTAGGGGTTGTGTTAGGTTCAGGGGTTGTGTTGGGTTTAGGGGTTGTGTTAGTTTTAAGGGTTGTGTAGGGTTCAGGGGTTGTGTTAGGTTTAAGGGTTGTGTAGGGTTAAGGGGTTGTGTTTGGTTAAGGGGTTGGGTTTAGGGGATGTGTTGGGTTTAGGGGTTGTGGGTTGTGTTGGGTTCAGGTGTTGTGTTGGGTTTAGGGGTTGTGTTAGGTTTAGGGGTTGTGTTGGGTTTAGGGGTTGCGTTGGGTTTTTGGGTTGTGTTTGGTTTAGGGGTCGTGTTTGGTTTAGAGGATGTGTTAGGTTTAGGGGTTGTGTTGGGATTAGGGGTTGTGTTAAGTTTAGGAATTGTGTAGGGTTAAGGGGCTGTGTTTGGTTTAGGGGTTGTGTTTGGTTCAGGGGTTGTGTTAGGTTTAGGGGTTGTGTTGGGATTAGGGGTTGTGTTGGTTTTAGGGGTTGTGTTGGGTTCAGGGGTTGTGTTGGGTTTAGGGGTTGTGTTAGCTTTAAGGGTTTTGTAGGGTTCAGGGGTTGTGTTAGGTTTAAGGGTTGTGTAGGGTTAAGGGGTTGTGTTTGGTTAAGGGGTTGGGTTGGGTTTAGGGGATGTGTTGGGTTCAAGGGTTGTGGGTTGTGTTGGGTTCAGGGGTTGTGTTGGGTTTAGAGGTTGTGTTAGGTTTAGGGATTGTGTTGGGTTTAGGTGTTGCATTGGGTTTAGGGGTTGTGTTGGGTTTTTGGGTTGTGTTTGGTTTAGGGGTCGTGTTTGGTTTAGTGGAAGTGTTGTGTTTAAGGGTTGATAGGCTTAGGGGTTGCGTTGGGTTTAGGGGTTGCGTTGGGTTTAGGGGTTGTGTTGGGTTTTTGGGTTGTGTTTGGTTTAGGGGTCGTGTTTGGTTTAGGGGATGAGTTGTGTTTAAGGATTGTTAGGTTTAGGGGTTGTGTTGGTTTTAGAGGTTGCGTTGGGTTTAGGGGTTGTGTTGGGTTTAAGAGTTGTGTTGGGTTTAGGGGTTGTGTTGGGTTTAGGGGTTGCGTTGGGTTTTTGAGTTGTGTTTGGTTTAGGGGTCGTGTTTGGTTTAGGGGATGTGTTAGGTTTAGGGGTTGTGTTGGGATTAGGGGTTGTGTTAAGTTTAGGAATTGTGTAGGGTTAAGGGGCTGTGTTTGGTTTAGGGGTTGTGTTTGGTTCAGGGGTTGTGTTGGGTTCAGGGGTTGTGTTGGGTTTAGGGGTTGTGTTAGGTTTAGGGGTTGTGTTTTGTTTAAGGGATGTGTTGTGTTTAAGGGTTGTTAGGTTTAGGGGTTGTGTTGGGTTTAGGGGTTGCGTTGGGTTTAGGGGTTGTGTTGGGTTTAAGAGTTTTGTTGAGATTAGGGGTTGTGTTGGGTTTGTGGGTTGTGTTTGGTTTAGGGGTTGTGTTGGGTTTAGGGTGTGTTGGGTTTATGGGGTTTGTTAGGTTTAGGGGTTGTGTTGGGATTAGGGGTTGTGTTGGGTTTATGGGATGTCTTGAGTTTAGGGGATGTTTTGGGTTTAGGGGTTGTGTTGGGTTTAGGGAGTTGTTTTGGGTTTTTGGGTAGTGTTTGGTTTAGGGGTTGTGTTAGGTTTAGGGATTGTGTTGGGTTTAGGTGTTGCATTGGATTTAGGGGTTGTGTTGGGTTTTTGGGTTGTGTTTGGTTTAGGGGTCGTGTTTGGTTTAGGGGAAGTGTTGTGTTTAAGGGTTGATAGGCTTAGGGGTTGCGTTGGGTTTAGGGGTTGCGTTGGGTTTAGGGGTTGTGTTGGGTTTTTGGGTTGTGTTTGGTTTAGGGGTCGTGTTTGGTTTAGGGGATGTGTTGTGTTTAAGGATTGTTAGGTTTAGGGGTTGTGTTTGGTTTAGAGGTTGCGTTGGGTTTAGGGGTTGTGTTGGGTTTAAGAGTTGTGTTGGGTTTAGGGGTTGTGTTGGGTTTAGGGGTTGCGTTGGGTTTTTGAGTTGTGTTTGGTTTAGGGGTCGTGTTTGGTTTAGGGGATGTGTTAGGTTTAGGGGTTGTGTTGGGATTAGGGGTTGTGTTAAGTTTAGGAATTGTGTAGGGTTAAGGGGCTGTGTTTGGTTTAGGGGTTGTGTTTGGTTCAGGGGTTGTGTTAGGTTTAGGGGTTGTGTTGGGATTTGGGGTTGTGTTGGATTTAGGGGTTGTGTTGGGTTCAGGAGTTGTGTTGGGTTTAGGGGTTGTGTTAGGTTTAAGGGTTGTGTAGGGTTCAGGGTTTGTGTTTGGTTAAGGGGTTTGGTTGGGTTTAGGGGATGTATTGGGTTTAGGGGTTGTGGGTTGTGTTGGGTTCAGGGGTTGTGTTGGGTTTAGGGGTTGTGTTAGGTTTAGGGGTTGTGTTTTGTTTAAGGGATGCGTTGGGTTTAGGGATTGTGTTGGGTTTTTGGGTTGTGTTTGGTTTAGGGGTCGTGTTTGGTTTAGGGGATGTGTTGTGTTTAAGGGTTGTTAGGTTTAGGGGTTGTGTTGGGTTTAGGGGTTGCGTTGGGTTTAGTGGTTGTGTTGGGTTTAGGTGTTGCGTTGGGTTTAGGGGTTGAGTTGTGTTTTTGGGTTGTGTTTGGTTTAGGTGTCGTGTTTGGTTTAGGGGATGTGTTGTGTTTAAGGGTTGTTAGGTTTAGGGGTTGTGTTGGGTTTAGGGGTTGTGTTGGGTTTAAGAGTTTTGTTGGGTTTAGGGGTTGTGTTGGGTTTGTGGGTTGTGTTTGGTTTAGGGGTCGTGTTGGGTTTAGGGGGTGTGTTGGGTTTATGGGGTGTGTTAGGTTTAGGGGTTGTGTTGGGTTTAGGGGTTGTGTTGGGTTTATGGGATGTCTTGAGTTTACGGTATGTGTTGGGTTTACAGGTTGTGTTGGGTTTAGGGAGTTGAGTTAGGTTTAGGGGTTGTTTGGGGTTTAGGGATTGTGTTGGGTTTAGTGGTTGTTTTGTATTTAGTGGTTGTGTTGGGTTAAGGAGTTGTGTTCGGTTTAGGGGTTGTGTTAGGTTTAGGGGATGTTTTGGGTTTAGGGGTTGGGTTGCGTTTAGGGTTTGTTTTGTGTTTAGGAGTGGTGTTAGGATTAGGGGTTGTTTTGGGTTAAGGGGATGTTTTGTGTTTAGGGGTTGTGTTAGGTTTAGGGATTGTGTTGGGTTTAGTGGTTTTTTTGGGTTTAGGGGTTGTTTTGGGTTTAGGAGTTGTGATGGGTTTAGGGGTTGTGTTGTGTTTAGGAGTGGTGTTAGGTTTAGGGGTTGTTTTGGGTTTAGGGGTTGTGTTGGGTTTAGGGGATGTGTTGGTTTTAGGGGTTGTGTGGTGTTCAGGGGTTGTTTTATGTTTAGGAGTTGTTTTGGGTTTAGGGGTTGTGTTGCGTTTAGGGGTTGTTTTGTGTTTAGGAGTGGTGTTCGGTTTAGGGTTTGTTTTGGGTTTAGGGGTTGTTTTGTGTTTAGGGGTTTGTTAGGTTTAAGGATTGTGTTGGGTTAAGGGGTTGTGTTGTGTTTAAGGGTTGTGTTGGGTTTAGTAGTGGTGTTAGGTTAGGGGTTGTTTTGGGTTTAGGGGATGTGTTGGGTTTAGGGGCTGTGTTTGGTTTAGGGGTTGTCTTGGGTTTAGGGGTTGTGTTGGATGTTTAGAGTGAGTGTATATAAGTTTGTTTGTGTATAAGTGTGTGTAATAGTGTGTGTTGATTTTGTGTGTGTTTGTGTGAGTTGAGTGTGTGTGAGTGAGTTAGTTGAGTGTGTTTTTGTGTGTGTGTGTGTGTGTGTTTGAGTTGATCATGTGTGTGTTTTTGTGAGTTGAGTGTGTGTGTGTGTGTGTGTGTGTGTATGTAAGTTAAATATTTGCGTGAGATTTGAGTGTGTGTGTGTGTGTGTGTGATTGAGTTGTGTGTGTTTTTTGTGTATGCGCATGTCGGCATTTTTATGTGGTTTTCAAGGACACTTTTTTCGTTTACAAACTGGTAATTACAAGGGTATTATGCTATAAATGTGGTTTATGATGACATTTCTAGTGTCACCATAAATTAAATAGCTTAAAAAATATTAAACTGTTTTATTGAAAATGTAAAAATGCAGAAAGTTATCTGTGAGGGTTAGGTTTATGGGTTGTGTTGTGTTTGGATTAGGGATTGTGTTGGGTTAAGGGGTTGTGTTAGGTTTATGTGTTGTGTTGTGTTAGGGATTGTTTTGGTTTTAGTGTTTGTTTTGGGTTTAGGGAATGTGTTGGGTTTAGGGGTTGAGTTTGGTTTAGGAATTGTGTTGGGTTTAGCGGTTGTGTTGGGTTTAGTGGTTGTGTTAGGTTTAGGGGTTGTGTTGGGATTAGGGGTTGTGTTGGATTTAGGGGTTGTGTAGGGTTCAGGGGTTGTGTTAGGTTTAAGGGTTGTGTAGGGTTAAGGGGTTGTGTTTGGTTAAGGGGTTGGGTTTAGGGGATGTGTTGGGTTTAGGGGTTGTGGGTTGTGTTGGGTTCAGGTGTTGTGTTGGGTTTAGGGGTTGTGTTAGGTTTTTGGGTTGTGTAGGGTTAAGGGGTTGTGTTAGGTTTAAGGGTTGTGTAGGGTTAAGGGGTTGTGTAGGGTTCAGGGTTTGTGTTAGGTTTAAGGGTTGTGTAGGGTTAAGGGGTTGTGTTTGGTTAAGGGGTTGGGTTGGGTTTAGGGGATGTATTGGGTTTAGGGGTTGTGGGTTGTGGGTTGTGTTGGGTTCAGGGGTTGTGTTGGGTTTAGGGGTTGTGTTAGGTTTAGGGGTTGTGTTTTGTTTAAGGGATGCGTTGGGTTTAGGGGTTGTGTTGGGTTTTTGGGTTGTGTTTGGTTTAGGGGTCGTGTTTGGTTTAGGGGATGTGTTGTGTTTAAGGGTTGTTAGGTTTAGGGGTTGTGTTGGGTTTAGGGGTTGCGTTGGGTTTAGTGGTTGTGTTGGGTTTAGGTGTTGCGTTGGGTTTAGGGGTTGAGTTGTGTTTTTGGGTTGTGTTTGGTTTAGGGGTCGTGTTTGGTTTAGTGGAAGTGTTGTGTTTAAGGGTTGATAGGCTTAGGGGTTGCGTTGGGTTTAGGGGTTGCGTTGGGTTTAGGGGTTGTGTTAGGTTTTTGGGTTGTGTTTGGTTTAGGGGTCGTGTTTGGTTTAGGGGATGAGTTGTGTTTAAGGATTGTTAGGTTTAGGGGTTGTGTTGGTTTTAGAGGTTGCGTTGGGTTTAGGGGTTGTGTTGGGTTTAAGAGTTGTGTTGGGTTTAGGGGTTGTGTTGGGTTTAGGGGTTGCGTTGGGTTTTTGAGTTGTGTTTGGTTTAGGGGTCGTGTTTGGTTTAGGGGATGTGTTAGGTTTAGGGGTTGTGTTGGGATTAGGGGTTGTGTTAAGTTTAGGAATTGTGTAGGGTTAAGGGGCTGTGTTTGGTTTAGGGGTTGTGTTTGGTTCAGGGGTTGTGTTGGGTTCAGGGGTTGTGTTGGGTTTAGGGGTTGTGTTAGGTTTAGGGGTTGTGTTTTGTTTAAGGGATGTGTTGTGTTTAAGGGTTGTTAGGTTTAGGGGTTGTGTTGGGTTTAGGGGTTGCGTTGGGTTTAGGGGTTGTGTTGGGTTTAAGAGTTTTGTTGAGATTAGGGGTTGTGTTGGGTTTGTGGGTTGTGTTTGGTTTAGGGGTTGTGTTGGGTTTAGGGTGTGTTGGGTTTATGGGGTTTGTTAGGTTTAGGGGTTGTGTTGGGATTAGGGGTTGTGTTGGGTTTATGGGATGTCTTGAGTTTAGGGGATGTTTTGGGTTTAGGGGTTGTGTTGGGTTTAGGGAGTTGTTTTGGGTTTTTGGGTAGTGTTTGGTTTAGGGGTTGTGTTAGGTTTAGGGATTGTGTTGGGTTTAGGTGTTGCATTGGATTTAGGGGTTGTGTTGGGTTTTTGGGTTGTGTTTGGTTTAGGGGTCGTGTTTGGTTTAGGGGAAGTGTTGTGTTTAAGGGTTGATAGGCTTAGGGGTTGCGTTGGGTTTAGGGGTTGCGTTGGGTTTAGGGGTTGTGTTGGGTTTTTGGGTTGTGTTTGGTTTAGGGGTCGTGTTTGGTTTAGGGGATGTGTTGTGTTTAAGGATTGTTAGGTTTAGGGGTTGTGTTTGGTTTAGAGGTTGCGTTGGGTTTAGGGGTTGTGTTGGGTTTAAGAGTTGTGTTGGGTTTAGGGGTTGTGTTGGGTTTAGGGGTTGCGTTGGGTTTTTGAGTTGTGTTTGGTTTAGGGGTCGTGTTTGGTTTAGGGGATGTGTTAGGTTTAGTGGTTGTGTTGGGATTAGGGGTTGTGTTAAGTTTAGGAATTGTGTAGGGTTAAGGGGCTGTGTTTGGTTTAGGGGTTGTGTTTGGTTCAGGGGTTGTGTTAGGTTTAGGGGTTGTGTTGGGATTTGGGGTTGTGTTGGATTTAGGGGTTGTGTTGGGTTCAGGAGTTGTGTTGGGTTTAGGGGTTGTGTTAGGTTTAAGGGTTGTGTAGGGTTCAGGGTTTGTGTTTGGTTAAGGGGTTTGGTTGGGTTTAGGGGATGTATTGGGTTTAGGGGTTGTGGGTTGTGTTGGGTTCAGGGGTTGTGTTGGGTTTAGGGGTTGTGTTAGGTTTAGGGGTTGTGTTTTGTTTAAGGGATGCGTTGGGTTTAGGGATTGTGTTGGGTTTTTGGGTTGTGTTTGGTTTAGGGGTCGTGTTTGGTTTAGGGGATGTGTTGTGTTTAAGGGTTGTTAGGTTTAGGGGTTGTGTTGGGTTTAGGGGTTGCGTTGGGTTTAGTGGTTGTGTTGGGTTTAGGTGTTGCGTTGGGTTTAGGGGTTGAGTTGTGTTTTTGGGTTGTGTTTGGTTTAGGTGTCGTGTTTGGTTTAGGGGATGTGTTGTGTTTAAGGGTTGTTAGGTTTAGGGGTTGTGTTGGGTTTAAGAGTTTTGTTGGGTTTAGGGGTTGTGTTGGGTTTGTGGGTTGTGTTTGGTTTAGGGGTCGTGTTGGGTTTAGGGGGTGTGTTGGGTTTATGGGGTGTGTTAGGTTTAGGGGTTGTGTTGGGTTTAGGGGTTGTGTTGGGTTTGTGGGTTGTGTTTGGTTTAGGGGTCGTGTTGGGTTTAGGGGGTGTGTTGGGTTTATGGGGTGTGTTAGGTTTAGGGGTTGTGTTGGGTTTAGGGGTTGTGTTGGGTTTATGGGATGTCTTGAGTTTACGGTATGTGTTGGGTTTACAGGTTGTGTTGGGTTTAGGGAGTTGAGTTAGGTTTAGGGGTTGTTTGGGGTTTAGGGATTGTGTTGGGTTTAGTGGTTGTTTTGTATTTAGTGGTTGTGTTGGGTTAAGGAGTTGTGTTCGGTTTAGGGGTTGTGTTAGGTTTAGGGGATGTTTTGGGTTTAGGGGTTGGGTTGCGTTTAGGGTTTGTTTTGTGTTTAGGAGTGGTGTTAGGATTAGGGGTTGTTTTGGGTTAAGGGGATGTTTTGTGTTTAGGGGTTGTGTTAGGTTTAGGGATTGTGTTGGGTTTAGTGGTTTTTTTGGGTTTAGGGGTTGTTTTGGGTTTAGGAGTTGTGATGGGTTTAGGGGTTGTGTTGTGTTTAGGAGTGGTGTTAGGTTTAGGGGTTGTTTTGGGTTTAGGGGTTGTGTTGGGTTTAGGGGATGTGTTGGTTTTAGGGGTTGTGTGGTGTTCAGGGGTTGTTTTATGTTTAGGAGTTGTTTTGGGTTTAGGGGTTGTGTTGCGTTTAGGGGTTGTTTTGTGTTTAGGAGTGGTGTTCGGTTTAGGGTTTGTTTTGGGTTTAGGGGTTGTTTTGTGTTTAGGGGTTTGTTAGGTTTAAGGATTGTGTTGGGTTAAGGGGTTGTGTTGTGTTTAAGGGTTGTGTTGGGTTTAGTAGTGGTGTTAGGTTAGGGGTTGTTTTGGGTTTAGGGGATGTGTTGGGTTTAGGGGCTGTGTTTGGTTTAGGGGTTGTCTTGGGTTTAGGGGTTGTGTTGGATGTTTAGAGTGAGTGTATATAAGTTTGTTTGTGTATAAGTGTGTGTAATAGTGTGTGTTGATTTTGTGTGTGTTTGTGTGAGTTGAGTGTGTGTGAGTGAGTTAGTTGAGTGTGTTTTTGTGTGTGTGTGTGTGTGTGTTTGAGTTGATCATGTGTGTGTTTTTGTGAGTTGAGTGTGTGTGTGTGTGTGTGTGTGTGTATGTAAGTTAAATATTTGCGTGAGATTTGAGTGTGTGTGTGTGTGTGTGTGATTGAGTTGTGTGTGTTTTTTGTGTATGCGCATGTCGGCATTTTTATGTGGTTTTCAAGGACACTTTTTTCGTTTACAAACTGGTAATTACAAGGGTATTATGCTATAAATGTGGTTTATGATGACATTTCTAGTGTCACCATAAATTAAATAGCTTAAAAAATATTAAACTGTTTTATTGAAAATGTAAAAATGCAGAAAGTTATCTGTGAGGGTTAGGTTTATGGGTTGTGTTGTGTTTGGATTAGGGATTGTGTTGGGTTAAGGGGTTGTGTTAGGTTTATGTGTTGTGTTGTGTTAGGGATTGTTTTGGTTTTAGTGTTTGTTTTGGGTTTAGGGAATGTGTTGGGTTTAGGGGTTGAGTTTGGTTTAGGAATTGTGTTGGGTTTAGCGGTTGTGTTGGGTTTAGTGGTTGTGTTAGGTTTAGGGGTTGTGTTGGGATTAGGGGTTGTGTTGGATTTAGGGGTTGTGTAGGGTTCAGGGGTTGTGTTAGGTTTAAGGGTTGTGTAGGGTTAAGGGGTTGTGTTTGGTTAAGGGGTTGGGTTTAGGGGATGTGTTGGGTTTAGGGGTTGTGGGTTGTGTTGGGTTCAGGTGTTGTGTTGGGTTTAGGGGTTGTGTTAGGTTTTTGGGTTGTGTAGGGTTAAGGGGTTGTGTTAGGTTTAAGGGTTGTGTAGGGTTAAGGGGTTGTGTAGGGTTCAGGGTTTGTGTTAGGTTTAAGGGTTGTGTAGGGTTAAGGGGTTGTGTTTGGTTAAGGGGTTGGGTTGGGTTTAGGGGATGTATTGGGTTTAGGGGTTGTGGGTTGTGGGTTGTGTTGGGTTCAGGGGTTGTGTTGGGTTTAGGGGTTGTGTTAGGTTTAGGGGTTGTGTTTTGTTTAAGGGATGCGTTGGGTTTAGGGGTTGTGTTGGGTTTTTGGGTTGTGTTTGGTTTAGGGGTCGTGTTTGGTTTAGGGGATGTGTTGTGTTTAAGGGTTGTTAGGTTTAGGGGTTGTGTTGGGTTTAGGGGTTGCGTTGGGTTTAGTGGTTGTGTTGGGTTTAGGTGTTGCGTTGGGTTTAGGGGTTGAGTTGTGTTTTTGGGTTGTGTTTGGTTTAGGTGTCGTGTTTGGTTTAGGGGATGTGTTGTGTTTAAGGGTTGTTAGGTTTAGGGGTTGCGTTGGGTTTAGGAGTTGCGTTGGGTTTAGGGGTTGTGTTGGGTTTTTGGGTTGTGTTTGGTTTAGGGGTCGTGTTTGGTTTAGGGGATGTGTTGTGTTTAAGGGTTGTTAGGTTTAGGGGTTGTTTTGGGTTTAGAAGTTGCGTTGGGTTTAGGGGTTGTGTTGGGTTTAAGAGTTGTGTTGGGTTTAGGGGTTGTGTTGGGTTTAGGGGTTGCGTTGGGTTTAGGGGTTGAGTTGGGTTTTTGAGTTGTGTTTGGTTTAGGGGTCGAGTTTGGTTTAGGGGATGTGTTAGCTTTAGGGGTTGTGTTGGGATTAGGGGTTGTGTTGGGTTTAGGGGTTGTGTTGGTTTAAGGGGTTGTGTTTGGATGATGTGTTATGGTTAGGGGTTGTGGGTTGTGTTGGGTTCAGGGGTTGTGTTAGGTTTAGGGGTTGTGTTGGGATTAGGGGTTGTGTTGGATTTAGGGGTTGTGTTAGGATCAGGGGTTGTGTTGGGTTTAGGGGTTGTGTTAGTTTTAAGGGTTGTGTTGGGTTTAGGGGTTGTGTTAGTTTTAAGGGTTGTGTAGGGTTCAGGGGTTGTTTTAGGTTTAAGGGTTGTGTAGGGTTAATTGGTTGTGTTTGGTTAAGGGGTTGGGTTTAGGGGATGTGTTGGGTTTAGGGGTTGTGGGTTGTGTTGGGTTCAGGGGTTGTGTTGGGTTTAGGGGTTGTGTTAGGTTTAGGGGTTGTGTTGGGTTTAGGGGTTGCGTTGGGTTTTTGGGTTGTGTTTGGTTTAGGGGTCGTGTTTGGTTTAGAGGATGTGTTAGGTTTAGAAGTTGTGTTGGGATTAGGGGTTGTGTTAAGTTTAGGATTTGTGCAGGGTTAAGGGGCTGTGTTTGGTTTAGGGGTTGTGTTTGGTTCAGGGGTTGTGTTAGGTTTAGGGTTTGTGTTGGAATTAGGGGTTGTGTTGGATTTAGGGGTTGTTTTGGGTTCAGGGGTTGTGTTGGGTTTAGGGTTTTTTTTTAGGTTTAAGGGATGTTTAGGGTTCATGGGTTGTGTTAGGTTTAAGGGTTGTGTAGGGTTAAGGGGTTGTGTTTGGTTAAGGGGTTGGGTTGGGTTTAGGGGATGTGTTGGGTTCAAGGGTTGTGGGTTGTTTTGGGTTCAGGGTGTTGTATTGGGTTTAGGGGTTGTGTTAGGTTTAGGGATTGTGTTGGGTTTAGGGGTTGCATTGGGTTTAGGGGTTGTGTTGGGTTTTTGGGTTGTGTTTGGTTTAGGGGTCGTGTTTTGTTTAGGGGAAGTGTTGTGTTTAAGGGTTGATAGGCTTAGGGGTTGTGTTGGGTTTAGGGGTTGTGTTTGGTTTAGGGGTCGTGTTTGGTTTAGGGGATGTGTTGTGTTTAAGGGTTATTAGGTTTAGGGGTTGTGTTGGGTTTAGAGGTTGCGTTGGGTTTAGGGGTTGTGTTGGGTTTAAGGGATGTGTTGGGTTTATGGGTTGTGTTGAGTTTAGGGGTTGTGTTAGATTTAGGGGATGTGTTGGTTTAGGGGTTGTGTTGGGTTTAGGGGCTGTGTTGGGTTTAGGGGTTGTGTTGGGTGTTTAGAGTGAGTGTATATAAGTTTGTTTGTGTATAAGTGTGTGTAATAGTGTGTGTTGATATTGTGTGTGTGTGTTTGAGTTGAGTGTGTGTGTGTTTGGGGTTGTGTGTGTTTGTGTGAGTTGAGTGTGTGTGAGTGAGTTAGTTGAGTGTGTTTTTGTGTGTGTGTGTGTGTGTTTGAGTTGAGCATGTGTGTGTTTTTGTGTGTTGAGTGTGTGTGTGTGTATATAAGTTATATATTTGCGTGAAATTTGAGTGTGTGTGTGTGTGAGTGAGTTGTGTGTGTTTTTTGTGTATGCGCATGTGGGCATGTTTATGTGGTTTTCAAGGACACTTTTTTGTTTACAAACTGGTAATTACAAGGATATTATGCTATAAATGTGGTTTATGATGACATTTCTAGTGTCACCATAATTTAAATAGCTTAAAAAATATTAAACTGTTTTATTGAAAATGTAAAAATGCAGAAAGTTATCTGTGAGAGTTAGGTTTATGGGTTGTGTTGTGTTTGGATTAGGGGTTGTGTTGGGTTAAGGGGTTGTGTTAGGTTTATGTGTTGTGTTGTGTTAGGGATTGTTTTGGTTTTTGCGTTTGTTTTGGGTTTAGGGAATGTGTTGGGTTTAGGGGTTGAGTTTGGTTTAGGGATTGTGTTTGGTTTAGCGGTTGTGTTGGGTTTAGCAGTTGTGTTAGGTTTAGGTGTTGTGTTGGGTTCAGGGGTTGTGTTGTGTTTTTGGGTAGTGTTTGGTTTAGGTGTTGTGTTTGGTTAAGGGGTTGTGTTGGGTTTAGGGGATGAGTTAGATTTAGGGGTTGTGTTGGGATCAGGGGTTGTGTTAGGTTTAGGGGTTTTGTTGGGATTAGGGGTTGTGTTGGATTTAGGGGTTGTGTTGGGTTCAGGGGTTATGTTGGGTTTAGGGGTTGTGTTAGGTTTAAGGGTTATGTAGGGTTCAGGGGTTGTGTTAGGTTTAAGGGTTGTGTAGGGTTAAGGGGTTATGTTTGGTTAAAGGGTTGGGTTGGGTTTAGGGGATGTGTTGTGTTTAGGGGTTGTGGGTTGTGTTGGGTTCAGGGGTTGTGTTGGGTTTAGGGGTTGTGTTAGGTTTAGGGGTTGTGTTGGTTTTAGGGGTTGTGTTGGGTTTAGGGGTTCCGTTGGATTTAGGGGTTGTGTTTGGTTTAGGGGTAGTGTTTGGTTTAGGGGATGTGTTGTGTTTAAGGGTTGTTAGGTTTAGGGATTGTGTTGGGTTTAGGGGTTTCGTTGGGTTTAGGGGTTGTGTTGGGTTTAGGGGTTGTGTTTGGTTTAGGGGTTGCGTTGGGTTTAGGGGTTGTGTTGGGTTTTTGGGTTGTGTTTGGTTTAGGGGTTGTGTTTGGTTTAGGGGGATGTGTTGTGTTTTAGGGTTGTTAGGTTTAGGGGTTGTGTTGGGTTTAGGGTTGCGTTGGGTTTAGGGGCTGTGTTGGGTTTAGGGGTTTTGTTGGGTTTAGGGGTTGTGTTGTGTTTGGTTTAGGGGTCGTGTTCGGTTTAGGGGGTATGTTGGGTTTAGGGGGTGTGTTAGGTTTAGGGGTTGTGTTGGGTTTAGGGGTTGCATTGGGTTTAGCGGTTGTGTTGGGTTTTTGGTTTGTGTTTGGTTTAGGGGTCGTGTTTGGTTTAGGGGATGTGTTGTGTTTAAGGGTTTTTAGGTTTAGGGGTTGTGTTGGGTTTAGGTGTTGCGTTGGGTATAATGGTTGTGTTAGGTTTAGGTGTTGTGTTGGGATCAGGGGTTGAGTTGGGTTTAGGTGTTGTGTTGGGTTCAGGGGTTGTGTTGGGTTTAGCGGTTGTGTTATATTTAGGGGTTGTGTTGGGTTTAGGAGTTGTATTAGGTTTTGGGTTTGTGTTGGGTTTAGGGCATGAGTTAGGGGTTGGGTTGGCTTAGTGGTTGTGTTGTGTTTAGGGGATTTGCTGGGTTTAAGGGCTGTGTTAGGGTTAGGGGTTTTGGGTTGTGTTGGGTTCAGGGGTTGTCTTGGGTTCAGTGGTTGTGTTGAGTTTAGGGGTTGTATTAGGTTTAGGGGTTGTGTTGGGTTTAGGGCTTGTTTTAGGTTTTAGGGTTTGTGTTATGTTTAGGGGTTGTGTTGGTTTTAGTGGATATGTTAGGGTTAGTGTTTGAGTTGGGTTTTGGTGTTGTGTTGGGTTTAGGGGTTGTGTTACAGTTATGGGATGTGTTGTGTTAAGGGGTTGTGTTGGTTTTAGCGGTTGTGATAGGGTTAGGGGTTGTGTTGGTTTATGGGTCATGTCAGGTTTAGAGTTTGTCTTGGGTTTAGGGGTTGTGTTAGGCGTAGCGGTTGTGTTAGGTTTAGGGGTTTTGTTGGTGTTACGAAAGGGCAGACGAGGAGTGAGGATCTACGTGCCATTTTATTTAAAACACAAAAGGTGAACAGGGTAACTATGAAACACAGGGATAAAATGAAACAGCCACGATGGGAAAACCAAGATATACACAACAGAAACATCCATGAAGGGCATGGGCAGGAACACAGTCAAAATCAGACATAACATTCACATTTAACAACCCACAATGGATGAAGACACAACAGGGTTTAAATACACAAGGATAATGACACACAGGTGAAAACAATGATGGACGGCTGGCAGTGATGAGGGCCAGGAATTATGGGAAGTGTAGTCTTGGAGATGGCAAGGTGGAAACACAAGGCAGACAACAGGGAATCGTGACATAACCCCCCCCCCCCCCCCCCCCCACCCCTCAAAGGAGTGTATTCTAGACGCTCCTAACAAACAGAAAAACAAAAAAAACAAATCATCCAAGGAGTGAAGGGGGAGCTCAGGGTGGGCAGGCAGACCAAGGAGGGCACAAGGGGCAAACAGGCAGACCAAGGAGGGGCACACAAGCAAAAAGGCAGTCAAATGGGGGGCACAAGGGGCAAACAGGCAGTCCAAGGGGGGTGGCACACGACAGTGACTGGGTCAGGAGGCCTGGGAGGCGGCCAGAGGACGGGGAGTGGGTCAGGAAGCCTGGGAGGCGGCCACAGGATGGGGACTGGGTCAGGAGGCCTGGGAGGTGACCACAGGACCACAGCCAGGGAGAACAGTTTAGCCATGGGAGATTCAGGTGGCAGAGCCATGGAAGGCTGAGCTGTGGAAGACCCAGGAGGCAGAGCCATAGAAGGTTCCAGAGACAGAGGCATGGAAGACGGAGCCGTAGAAGGTTCTGAAGGCGGAGCCGTGTAAGACTCAGGAGACGGAGTTTTGGAAGGCGGAGCCGTGGAAGATTCAGGTGGCAGAGCCGTGGTAGGTGGAGCAATGGAAGGCCCAGGAGGCAGAGCCATAGAAGGTTCCGGAGACAGAGGCGTGGAAGGCGGAGCTATGGAAGGCTCAGGAGGCGGAGCCGTAGAAGGCTCCGGAGGCAGATCCGTGGAAGGCGGAGCCGTAGAAGGTTCTGAAGGCGGAGCCGAGGAAGGCTCCGGAGATGGTGTTTTGGAAGGCGGAGCCGTGGAAGGCTCTGGAGGTGGAGCCGTAGAAGGCAGAGCCATGGAAGGTTCTGAAGACGTGGAAGGCTCTGGAGAAGTGGAAGGCTCTGAGAAATGGAAGGATCTGGAGAAGTGGAAGGCTCAGGTGACTGAGTCGTGGAGGATGGAGCCGTGGAAGGCTCAGGAGGCAGAACAGTAGCAGGCACGAGAGGCGGAGCCCTGGCAGGCTCGGGAGGTGGAGCCATGGAAGGCTCGGGAGGCGGAGCCCTGGAAGGCTCGGGAGGTGCTGGCTCTAGGACGATCGAGGCTACCGGCACTGACTCTGGCTCTGGGCCAGTCGAGGCTACAGGCGCTGGCTCTGGCTCTGGGACAGTCGGGGCTACCGGCACTGACTCTGGCTCTGGGACGGTCGAGGCTACATGCGCTGGCTCTGGCTCTAGGACGGTTGAGAAAACAGGGGTTGGGTTTATGGGAAATGTTGTATTTAGGAGTGGAGTTAGGTTTAGTGGTTGTTTTGGGTTTAGGGGTTGTGTTGGGTTTAGGGGATGTGTTAGGTTTAGGGGTTGTTTTGGGTTTATGGGTTGTGTTAGGTTTAGGGAAAGTGTTGGGTTTAGGAGTTGTGTTAGGTTTAGTGGTTTTGTTAGGTTTAGGGGTTGTGTTAGGTTTAGGGGTTGTGTTGTTTTAGGGGTTGTGTTAGTTTGGGGATTTTGTTGGCATTAGGGGATTTGTTGTGTTCAGGGGTTGTTTGGGTTTAGGGGTTGTGTTGGGTTTAGGGGTTGTGTTAAATTTAGGGGTTGTGTTAGTTTTAGCGTTTGTGTTGGGATTAGGGGATGTGTTGTGTTTTAGGGGATGTGTTGTGTTTAAGAGTTGTGTTAGGTTTAGGGGTTGTTTTGGGTTTAGGGGTTGTGTTGGGTTTAGTGGTTGTGTTGTTTTAGGGGTCGTGTTGGATTAGGGATTTTTTTGGCATTAGGAGATTTGTTGTGTTTAGGGGTTCTTTTGGGTTTAGGGGTTGTTTTGGGTTTAGGGGTTGTGATGGGTTTAGGGGTTTTGTTGGGTTAAGGTTGTGTTGGGTTTAGAAGTTGTGTTGAGTTTTGGAGTGGTGTTAGGTTTAGGGGTTGTTTTGGGTTTAGGGGTTGTGTTGGGATTAGGGGATGTGTTAGGTTTAGGGGTTGTGTTGTGTTTAGGGTTGTTTTGGGTTTAGGGGTTGTGTTACGTTTATTGGTTGTTTTGTGTTTAGGAGTGGTGTTAGGTTTAGGGGTTGTTTTGGGTTTAGGGGTTGTGATGGTTTAGGGGTTGTGTTGGATTAAGGTTGTGTTGGGTTTAGTAGTTGTGTTGTGTTTACGAGTGGTGTTAGGTTTAGGGGTTGTTTTGGGTTTAGGGGTTGTGTTGGTTTTAGGGGTTGTTTTAGGTTTAGGGGTTCTTTTGGGTTTAGGAGTGGTGTTAGGTTTAGGAGTTGTTTTGGGTTTAGGGGATCTTTTGTGTTTAGGGGTTGTGTTAGGTTTAGGGATTGTGTTGGGTTTAGTGGTTTTTTGGGTTTAGGGGTTGTTTTGGGTTTAGGAGTTGTGATGGGTTTCGGGGTTGTGTTGTGTTTAGGAGTGGTGTTAGGTTTAGGGGTTGTTTTGGGTTTAGGGGTTGTGTTGGGTTTAGGGAATGTGTTGGTTTTAGGGGTTGTGTGGTGTTCAGGGGTTTTTTATGTTTAGGAGTTGTTTTGGGTTTAGGGGTTGTGTTGCGTTTAGGGGTTGTTTTGTGTTTAGGAGTGGTGTTCGGTTTAGGGTTTGTTTTGGGTTTAGGGGTTGTTTTGTGTTTAAGGGTTTGTTAGGCTTAAGGATTGTGTTGGGTTAAGGGGTTGTGTTGTGTTTAAGGGTTGTGTTGGGTTTAGTAGTGGTGTTAGGTTAGGGGTTGTTTTGGGTTTAGGGGTTGTGTGGGGTTTAGGGGATGTGTTGGGTTTAGGGGTTGTGTGGGGATTAGGGGTTGTGTTAGGTTTAGGAGTAGTTTTGGGTTTAGGGGTTCTGTTGGGTTTAGGGGATTTGTTAGGTTAAGGGGTTGTTTTGGGGTTAGGGGTTGTGTTGGCATTAGGTGTTGTGTTAGGTTTAGTGGTTTTGTTGTGTTTAGGGGATGTGTTGGTTTTAGGGGTTGTGTGGGGTTTAGGTGTTGTGTTTGGTTTAGAGGTTGTTTTGGGTTTAGGGCTGGTGTTGGGTTTAGTGGTTGTGTTGCGTTTAGGGGTTGTTTTGTGTTTAGGAGTGGTGTTAGGTTTAGGGGTTGTTTTGGGTTTAGGGGTTGTTTTGTGTTTAAGGGTTGTGTTGGGTTTAGGAGTGGTGTTAGGTTTAGGGGTTGTTTTGGGTTTAGGGGTTGTGTTGGGTTTAGGGGATGTTGTGGGTTTAGGGGTTGTGTGGGGTTTAGGGTTTGTGTTAGGTTTAGGAGTTGTTTTGGGTTTAGGGGTTGTGTTGGGTTTAGGGGATTTGTTAGGTTAAGGGGTTGTTTTGGGTTTAGTTGTTGTGTTGGCTTTAGGTGTTGTGTTAGGTTTAGTGGTTTTGTTGGGTTTAGGGGATGTGTTGGTTTTAGGGGTTGTTTTGTGTTTAGCGGTTGTGTTGGGTTAAGGGTTTGCATTGGGTTTAGGGTTGTGTTTTGTTTAGGAGTTGTGTTAGGTTTTGGGGTTGTTTTGGGTTTAGGGGTTGTGATGCGTTTAGGGGTTGTGTTGGGTTAAGGTTGTGTTGGGTTTAGTAGTTGTGTTGTGTATTGGAGTGGTGTTAGGTTTAGGGGTTGTTTTGGGTTTAGGGGTTGTGTTGGGTTTAGGGGATGTGTTGGTTTTAGGGGTTTTGTGGGGTTTAGGGGTTGTGTTAGGTTTAGGGGTTGTTTTGGGTTTAGGGGTTGTGTTGGGTTAAGGTTGTTTTGGGATTAGTGGTTGTTTTGTGTTTAGGAGTGGTGTTAGGTTTAGCGGTTGTTTTGGGTTCATGGGTTGTGTTGGGATTAGGGGATGTGTTAGGTTTAGGGGTTGTGTTGGGTTAAGGTTGTGTTGAGTTTAGTGGTTGTGTTGTGTTTAGTAGTGGTGTTAGGTTTAGGGGTTGTTTTGGGTTTAGGGTTTGTGTTGGGTTTAGGGGATGTGTTGGGTTTAGGGGTTGTGTGGGGTTTAGGGGTTGAGTTAGGTTTAGGGGTTGTTTTGGGTTTAGGGATTGTGTTGGGTTTAGTGGTTGTTTTGTATTTAGTGGTTGTGTTGGGTTAAGGAGTTGTGTTCGGTTTAGGGGTTGTGTTAGGTTTAGGGGATGTTTTGGGTTTAGGGGTTGGGTTGCGTTTAGGGTTTGTTTTGTGTTTAGGAGTGGTGTTAGGTTTAGGGGTTGTTTTGGGTTTAGGGGATGTTTTGTGTTTAGGGGTTGTGTTAGGTTTAGGGATTGTGTTGGGTTTAGTGGTTTTTTTGGGTTTAGGGGTTGTTTTGGGTTTAGGAGTTGTGATGGGTTTAGGGGTTGTGTTGTGTTTAGGAGTGGTGTTAGGTTTAGGGGTTGTTTTGGATTTAGGGGTTGTGTTGGGTTTAGGGGATGTGTTGGTATTAGGGGTTGTGTGGTGTTCAGGGGTTGTTTTATGTTTAGGAGTTGTTTTGGGTTTAGGGGTTGTGTTGCGTTTAGGGGTTGTTTTGTGTTTAGGAGTGGTGTTCGGTTTAGGGTTTGTTTTGGGTTTAGGGGTTGTTTTGTGTTTAGGGGTTTGTTAGGTTTAAGGATTGTGTTGGGTTAAGGGGTTGGGTTGTGTTTAAGGGTTGTGTTGGGTTTAGTAGTGGTGTTAGGTTAGGGGTTGTTTTGGGTTTAGGGGTTGTGTGGGGTTTAGGGGATGTGTTGGGTTTAGGGGTTGTGTGGGGATTAGGGGTTGTGTTAGGTTTAGGAGTAGTTTTGGGTTTAGGGGTTGTGTTGGGTTTAGGGGATTTGTTAGGTTAAGGGGTTGTTTTGGGTTTAGGGGTTGTGTTGGCATTAGGTGTTGTGTTAGGTTTAGTGGTTTTGTTGTGTTTAGGGGATGTGTTGGTTTTAGGGGTTGTGTGGGGTTTAGGTGTTGTGTTTGGTTTAGAGGTTGTTTTAGGTTTAGGGGTTGTGTTGGGTTTATTGGTTGTTTTGTGTTTAGTGGTTGTGTTGGGTTAAGTGGTTGTGTTGGGTTTAGGGGTTGTGTTTTGTTTAGGAGTTGTGTTAGGTTTAGGGGTTGTTTTGGGTTTAGGGGTCATGATGGGTTTAGGGGTTGTTTTGGGTTTAGGGGTTGTGTTGGGTTTACGGGATGTGTTAGGTTTAGGGGTTGTGTTGGGTTTAGGGGTTGTGTTAGGTTTAGGGGTTGTTTTTTGGTTTAGGGTTTGTGATGGGTTTAGGGTTGTGTTGGGTTAAGATTATGTTGGGTTTAGTTGTTGTGTTGTGTTTAGGAGTGATGTTAGGTTTAGGGGTTGTTTTGGGTTTAGGGGTTGTTTTGGAATTAGGGGATGTGTTAGGTTTAGGGGTTGTGTTGGGTTTAGGGGTTGTGTTAGGTTTAGGGGTTGTTTTGGGTTTAGGGGTTGTGTTGCGTTTAATGGTTGTTTTGTGTTTAGGAGTGCTGTTAGGTTTAGGGGTTGTTTTGGGTTTAGGGGATGTTTTGTGTTTAGGGGTTTTGTTAGGTTTAGCGATTGTGTTGGGTTTAGTGGTTGTTTTGGGTTTAGGGGTTTTGTTGGGTTAAGGGGTTGTGTCGGGTTTAGGGGTTGTTTTGTGTTTAGGAGTGGTGTTAGGTTTAGGGGTTGTTTTGGGTTTAGGGGTTGTGTTGGGTTTAGTGGATGTGTTGGTTTTAGGGGTTTTGTGGAATTTAGGGGTTGTGTTAGGTTTAGGGGTTGTTTTGGGTTTAGGGGTTGTGTTCGGTTTAGTGTTTTTTTTGTGTTTAGTGGTTGTGTTGGGTTAAGGGGTTGTGTTGGGTTTAGGGGTTGTGTTGGGTTAAGGTTGTTTTGTGTTTAGCAGTTGTTTTGGGTTCATGGGTTGTGTTGGGATTAGGGGATGTGTTAGGTTCAGGGGTTGTGTTAGGTTAAGGTTGTGTTGAGTTTAATGGTTGTGTTGTGTTTAGTAGTGGTGTTAGGTTTAGGGGTTGTTTTGGGTTCTGGGGTTGTGTTGGTTTAGGGGTTTGTGTTGGGTTTAGGGTTTTGTTCTGTTTAGGAGTTGTGTTAGGTTTAGGGTTTGTTTTGGGTTTAGGGGTTGTGAAGCGTTTAGGGGTTGTGTTGGGTTTAGTAATTGTGTTGTGGTTTAGAGTGGTGTTAGGTTTAGTGGTTGTTTTGGGTTTAGGGGTTGTGTTGGGATTAGGGGATGTGTTAGGTTTAGTGGTTATTTTGGGTTTAGGGGTTGTGTTGGGTTTAGGGGTTGTATTGGGTTAAAGGGTTGTGTTGGGATTAGGGGTTGTGTTGTGTTTAGGAGTGGTGTTAGGTTTAGGGGTTGTTTTGGGTTTAGGGGTTGTGTTGGGTTTAGGGGATGTGTTGGTTTTAGGGGTTGTGTGGTGTTTAGGGGTTGTGTTAGGTTTAGGGTTTGTTATGGGTTTAGGGATTGTGTTGGGTTTAGTGTTTTTTTTTTTGTTTAGTGGTTGTGTTGGGTTAAGAGGTTGTGTTGGGTTTAGGGGTTGTGTTAGGTTTAGGGGTTGTTTTGGGCTTAGGGGTTGTGTTGGGTTTAGTGGTTGTTTTGTGTTTAGTGGTTGTGTTGGGTTAAGGGGTTGTGTTGGGTTTAGGGGTTTTGTTAGGTTTAGGGGTTGTTTTGGGTTTTGGAGTTGTGATGGGTTTAGGGATTGTGTTGGGTTAAGGTTGTTTTGGGATTAGTGGTTGTTTTGTGTTTAGGAGTGGTGTTATGTTTAGGGGTTGTTTTGGGTTTATGGTTTGTGTTGGGATTAGGGGATGTGTTAGTTTTAGGGGTTGTGTTTGGTTAAGGTTGTTTTGAGTTTAGTGGTTGTGTTGTGTTTAGTAGTGGTGTTAGGTTTAGGGGTCATTTTGTGTTTAGTGGTTGTTTTGAGTTTAGGGGTTGTGTTAGGTTTAGGAGTTGTTTTAGGTTTAGGGGTTGTGTTGCGTTTAGGGGTTGTTTTGTGTTTAGGAGTGGTGTTAGGTTTAGGGATTGTGTTGGGTTAAGGAGTTGTGTTGTGTTTAAGGGTTGTGTTGGGTTTAGGAGTGGTGATAGGTTTAGGGGTTGTTTTGGGTTTAAGTGTTGTGTTGGGTTTAGGGGATGTGTTGGTTTTAGGGGTTTTGTGGTGTTTAGGGCTTGTGTTAGGTTTAGGAGTTGTTTTGGGTTTAGGGGTTGTGTTGGGTTTAGGGGATTTGTTAGGTTAAGGGGTTGTTTTGTGTTTAGTTTTTGTGTTGGGTTAAGGGGTTGTGTTGTGTTTAGGAGTTGTGTTTTGTTTAGGAGTTGTGTTAGGTTTAGGGGTTGTTTTGGGTTTAGGGGTTGTGATGGGTTTAGGGGTTGTGTTGGGTTAAGGTTGTGTTGGGTTTAGTAGTTGTGTTGTGTTTAGGAGCGGTGTTAGGTTTAGGGGTTGATTTAGGTTTAGGGGTTGTGTTGGGATTAGGGGATGTGTTAGGTTTAGGGGTTGTGTTGGGTTTAGGGGTTGTGTTATGTTTAGGGGTTGTTTTGTGTTTAGGGTTTGTGTTTCGTTTAATGGTTGTTTTGTGTTTAGGAGTGGTGTTAGGTTTAGGGGTTGTTTTGGGTTTAGGGGTTGTGTTGGGTTAAGGTTGTGTTGGGTTTGGTAGTTGTGTTGTGTTTAGGAGTGGTGTTAGGTTTAGGGGATTGTTTTTGTTTAGGGGTTGTGTTGGGATTAGGGGATGTGTTTGGTTTAGAGGTTGTGTTGGTTTTAGGGGTTGTGTTAGGTTTAGGGGTTGTTTTGGGTTTAGGGGATGTTTTGTGTTTAGGGGCTGTGTTAGGTTTAGGGATTGTGTTGGGTTTAGTGGTTGTTTTGGGTTTAGGGGTTGTGTTGGGTTTAGTGGTTGTATTGGGTTAAGGGGTTGTGTTGGGTTTAGGGGTTGTGTTGGGTTTAGGAGTGGTGTTAGGTTAAGGGGTTGTTTTGGGTTTAGGGGTTGTTTTGGCCTTAGGTGTTGTGTTAGGTTTAGTGGTTTTGTTGGGTTTAGGGGATGCATTGGTTTTAGGGGTTGTTTTGTGTTTAGCGGTTGTGTTGGGTTAGGGGTTGTGTTGGGTTTAGGGGTTGTGTTGGGTTTAGGGGTTGTGTTAGGTTTAGGGGTTTTGTTAGGTTTAGGGGTTGTTTTGGGTTTTGGAGTTGTGATGGGTTTAGGGATTGTGTTGGGTTAAGGTTGTTTTGGGATTAGTGGTTGTTTTGTGTTTAGGAGTGGTGTTATGTTTAGGGGTCGTTTTGTGTTTAGTGGTTGTGTTGAGTTTAGGGGTTTTGTTAGGTTTAGGAGTTGTTTTGGGTTTAGGGGTTGTGTTGCGTTTAGGGGTTGTTTTGTGTTTAGGAGTGGTGTTAGGTTTAGGGGTTGTTTTGGGTTTAGGGGTTGTTTTGTGTTTAGGGGTTGTGTTAGGTTTAGGGATTGTGTTGGGTTAAGGAGTTGTGTTGTGTTTAGGGGTTGTGTTGGGTTTAGGAGTGGTGTTAGGTTTAGGGGTTGTTTTGGGTTTAGGGGTCATGATGGGTTTAGGGGTTGTTTTGGGTTTAGGGGTTGTGTTGGGTTTACGGGATGTGTTAGGTTTAGGGGTTGTGTTGGGTTTAGGGGTTGTGTTAGGTTTAGGGGTTCTTTTTTGGTTTAGGGTTTGTGATGGGTTTAGGGTTGTGTTGGGTTAAGATTATGTTGGGTTTAGTAGTTGTGTTGTGTTTAGGAGTGATGTTAGGTTTAGGGGTTGTTTTGGGTTTAGGGGTTGTTTTGGAATTAGGGGATGTGTTAGGTTTAGGGGTTGTGTTGGGTTTAGGGGTTGTGTTAGGTTTAGGGGTTGTTTTGGGTTTAGGGGTTGTGTTGCTTTTAATGGTTGTTTTGTGTTTAGGAGTGGTGTTAGGTTTAGGGGTTGTTTTGGGTTTAGGGGATGTTTTGTGTTTAGGGGTTGTGTTAGGTTTAGCGATTGTGTTGGGTTTAGTGGTTGTTTTGGGTTTAGGGGTTTTGTTGGGTTAAGGGGTTGTGTCGGGTTTAGGGGTTGTTTTGTGTTTAGGAGTGGTGTTAGGTTTAGGGGTTGTTTTGGGTTTAGGGGTTGTGTTGGGTTTAGGGGATGTGTTGGTTTTAGGGGTTTTGTGGAATTTAGGGGTTGTGTTAGGTTTAGGGGTTGTTTTGGGTTTAGGGGTTGTGTTCGGTTTAGTGTTTTTTTTGTGTTTAGTGGTTGTGTTGGGTTAAGGGGTTGTGTTGGGTTTAGGGGTTGTGTTGGGTTAAGGTTGTTTTGGGATTAGTGGTTGTTTTGTGTTTAGGAGTGGTGTTAGGTTTAGCGGTTGTTTTGGGTTCATGGGTTGTGTTGGGATTAGGGGATGTGTTAGGTTTAGGGGTTGTGTTAGGTTAAGGTTGTGTTGAGTTTAATGGTTGTGTTGTGTTTAGTAGTGGTGTTAGGTTTAGGGGTTGTTTTGGGTTCTGGGGTTGTGTTGGGTTAGGGGTTTGTGTTGGGTTTAGGGTTTTGTTCTGTTTAGGAGTTGTGTTAGGTTTAGGGTTTGTTTTGGGTTTAGGGGTTGTGAAGCGTTTAGGGGTTGTGTTGGGTTTAGTAATTGTGTTGTGGTTTAGAGTGGTGTTAGGTTTAGTGGTTGTTTTGGGTTTAGGGGTTGTGTTGGGATTAGGGGATGTGTTAGGTTTAGTGGTTATTTTGGGTTTAGGGGTTGTGTTGGGTTTAGGGGTTGTATTGGGTTAAAGGGTTGTGTTGGGATTAGGGGTTGTGTTGTGTTTAGGAGTGGTGTTAGGTTTAGGGGTTGTTTTGGGTTTAGGGGTTGTGTTGGGTTTAGGGGATGTGTTGGTTTTAGGGGTTGTGTGGGGTTTAGGGGTTGTGTTAGGTTTAGGGTTTGTTATGGGTTTAGGGATTGTGTTGGGTTTAGTGGTTTTTTTTTGTTTAGTGGTTGTGTTGGGTTAAGAGGTTGTGTTGGGTTTAGGGGTTGTGTTAGGTTTAGGGGTTGTTTTGGGCTTAGGGGTTGTGTTGGGTTTAGTGGTTGTTTTGTGTTTAGTGGTTGTGTTGGGTTAAGTGGTTGTGTTGGGTTTAGGGGTTTTGTTAGGTTTAGGGGTTGTTTTGGGTTTTGGAGTTGTGATGGGTTTAGGGATTGTGTTGGGTTAAGGTTGTTTTGGGATTAGTGGTTGTTTTGTGTTTAGGAGTGGTGTTATGTTTAGGGGTTGTTTTGGGTTTATGGTTTGTGTTGGGATTAGGGGATGTGTTAGGTTTAGGGGTTGTGTTTGGTTAAGGTTGTGTTGAGTTTAGTGGTTGTGTTGTGTTTAGTAGTGGTGTTAGGTTTAGGGGTCGTTTTGTGTTTAGTGGTTGTTTTGAGTTTAGGGGTTGTGTTAGGTTTAGGAGTTGTTTTAGGTTTAGGGGTTGTGTTGCGTTTAGGGGTTGTTTTGTGTTTAGGAGTGGTGTTAGGTTTAGGCATTGTGTTGGGTTAAGGAGTTGTGTTGTGTTTAAGGGTTGTGTTGGGTTTAGGAGTGGTGTTAGGTTTAGGGGTTGTTTTGGGTTTAAGTGTTGTGTTGGGTTTAGGGGATGTGTTGGTTTTAGGGGTTTTGTGGTGTTTAGGGCTTGTGTTAGGTTTAGGAGTTGTTTTGGGTTTAGGGGTTGTGTTGGGTTTAGGGGATTTGTTAGGTTAAGGGGTTGTTTTGTGTTTAGTTTTTGTGTTGGGTTAAGGGGTTGTGTTGTGTTTAGGAGTTGTGTTTTGTTTAGGAGTTGTGTTAGGTTTAGGGGTTGTTTTGGGTTTAGGGGTTGTGATGGGTTTAGGGGTTGTGTTGGGTTAAGGTTGTGTTGGGTTTAGTAGTTGTGTTGTGTTTAGGAGCGGTGTTAGGTTTAGGGGTTGATTTAGGTTTAGGGGTTGTGTTGGGATTAGGGGATGTGTTAGGTTTAGGGGTTGTGTTGGGTTTAGGGGTTGTGTTATGTTTAGGGGTTGTTTTGTGTTTAGGGGTTGTGTTTCGTTTAATGGTTGTTTTGTGTTTAGGAGTGGTGTTAGGTTTAGGGGTTGTTTTGGGTTTAGGGGTTGTGATGGGTTTAGGGGTTGTGTTGGGTTAAGGTTGTGTTGGGTTTGGTAGTTGTGTTGTGTTTAGGAGTGGTGTTAGGTTTAGGGGATTGTTTTTGTTTAGGGGTTGTGTTGGGATTAGGGGATGTGTTTGGTTTAGAGGTTGTGTTGGTTTTAGGGGTTGTGTTAGGTTTAGGGGTTGTTTTGGGTTTAGGGGATGTTTTGTGTTTAGGGGCTGTGTTAGGTTTAGGGATTGTGTTGGGTTTAGTGGTTGTTTTGGGTTTAGGGGTTGTGTTGGGTTTAGTGGTTGTATTGGGTTTAGGGGTTGTGTTGGGTTTAGGGGTTGTGTTGGGTTTAGGAGTGGTGTTAGGTTAAGGGGTTGTTTTGGGTTTAGGGGTTGTTTTGGCCTTAGGTGTTGTGTTAGGTTTAGTGGTTTTGTTTGGTTTAGGGGATGCATTGGTTTTAGGGGTTGTTTTGTGTTTAGCGGTTGTGTTGGGTTAAGGGGTTGTGTTGGGTTTAGGGGTTGTGTTGGGTTTAGGGGTTGTGTTAGGTTTAGGGGTTTTGTTAGGTTTAGG
The DNA here is from genome assembly GCA_032164185.1 of Moxostoma hubbsi. Classification (NCBI taxonomy): domain Eukaryota; kingdom Metazoa; phylum Chordata; class Actinopteri; order Cypriniformes; family Catostomidae; genus Moxostoma; species Moxostoma hubbsi. Next base: position 41,505,693 of record JAVLUX010000023.1, on the reverse strand, counting down.
GGTTGTTTTGGGTTTTGGAGTTGTGATGGGTTTAGGGATTGTGTTGGGTTAAGGTTGTTTTGGGATTAGTGGTTGTTTTGTGTTTAGGAGTGGTGTTATGTTTAGGGGTCGTTTTGTGTTTAGTGGTTGTGTTGAGTTTAGGGGTTGTGTTAGGTTTAGGAGTTGTTTTGGGTTTAGGGGTTGTGTTGCGTTTAGGGGTTGTTTTGTGTTTAGGAGTGGTGTTAGGTTTAGGGCTTGTTTTGGGTTTAGGGGTTGTTTTGTGTTTAGGGGTTGTGTTAGGTTTAGGGATTGTGTTGGGTTAAGGAGTTGTGTTGTGTTTAGGGGTTGTGTTGGGTTTAGGAGTGGTGTTAGGTTTAGGGGTTGTTTTGGGTTTAAGTGTTGTGTTGGGTTTAGGGGATGTGTTGGTTTTAGGGGTTTTGTGGTGTTTAGGGCTTGTGTTAGGTTTAGGAGTTGTTTTGGGTTTAGGGGTTGTGTTGGGTTTAGGGGATTTGTTAGGTTAAGGGGTTGTTTTGTGTTTAGTTGTTGTGTTGGGTTAAGGGGTTGTGTTGTGTTTAGGAGTTGTGTTTTGTTTAGGAGTTGTGTTGGGATTAGGGGATGTGTTAGGTTTTATGGGTTGTGTTGGGTTTAGGGGTTGTGTTAGGTTTAGGGGTTGTTTTGTGCTTAGGGGTTGTGTTTCGTTTAATGGTTGTTTTGTGTTTAGGAGTGGTGTTAGGTTTAGGGGTTGTTTTGGGTTTAGGGGTTGTGATTGGTTTAGGGGTTGTGTTGGGTTAAGGTTGTGTTGGGTTTGGTAGTTGTGTTGTGTTTAGGAGTGGTGTTAGGTTTAGGGGATTGTTTTTGGTTTAGGGGTTGTGTTGGGATTAGGGGATGTGTTTGGTTTAGAGGTTGTGTTGGTTTTAGGGGTTGTGTTAGGTTTAGGGGTTGTTTTGGGTTTAGGGGATGTTTTGTGTTTAGGGGCTGTGTTAGGTTTAGGGATTGTGTTGGGTTTAGTGGTTGTTTTGGGTTTAGGGGTTGTGTTGGGTTTAGTGGTTGTATTGGGTTAAGGGGTTGTGTTGGGTTTAGGGGTTGTGTTGTGTTTAGGAGTGGTGTTAGGTTAAGGGGTTGTTTTGGGTTTAGGGGTTGTTTTGGCTTTAGGTGTTGTGTTAGGTTTAGTGGTTTTGTTGGGTTTAGGGGATGTATTGGTTTTAGGGCTTGTTTTGTGTTTAGCGGTTGTGTTGGGTTAAGGGGTTGTGTTGTGTTTAAGGGTTGTGTTTTGTTTAGGAGTTGTGTTAGGTTTAGGGGTTGTTTTGGGTTTAGGGGTTGTGATGGGTTTAAGGGTTGTGTTAGGTTAAGGTTGTGTTGGGTTTAGTAGTTGTGTTGTGTTTAGGAGCGGTGTTAGGTTTAGGGGTTGTTTTGGGTTTAGGGGTTGTGTTGGGTTTTGGGGATGTGTTGGTTTTAGGGGTTTTGTGGTGTTTAGGGGTTGTGTTAGGTTTAGGTGTTGTTTTGGGATTAGGGATTGTGTTGGGTTTAGTGGTTGTTTTGTGTTTAGTGGTTGTGTTGGGTTAAGGGGTCGTGTTGGGTTTAGGGGTTGTGTTAGGTTTAGGGGATGTTTTGGGTTTAGGTGTTGGGTTGCGTTTAGTTGTTGTTTTGTGTTTAGGGGTTGTGTTGGGTTAGGGGTTGTGTTGGGTTTAGGGGTTGTGTTAGGTTTAGGGGTTGTGTTGTGTTTTAGGGGATGTGTTGTGTTTAGGAGTGGTGTTTGGTTTAGGGGTTGTTTTGGGTTTATAGGTTGTTTTGGGTTTAGGTGTTGTGTTGGGTTTAGGGGATGTGTTGTTTTTAGGAGTTTTGTGGGGTTTAGGGGTTGTGTTAGGTTTAGGATTTGTTTTAGGTTTAGGGGTTGTGTTGGGTTTAGGGGATTTGTTAGGTTAAGGGGTTGTTTTGTGTTTAGTGGTTGTGTTGTTTTAAGGGGTTGTGTTGGGTTTAGGGGTTGTGTTTTGTTTAGGAGTTGTGTTAGGTTTAGGGGTTGTTTTGGGTTTAGGGGTTGTGATGGGTTTAGGGGTTGTGTTGGGTTAAGGTTGTGTTGGGTTTGGTAGTTGTGTTGTGTTTAGGAGTGTTGTTAGGTTTAGGGGGTTGTTTTGGGTTTAGGGGTTGTGTTGGGATTAGGGGATTTGTTTGGTTTAGAGGTTGTTTTGGTTTTAGGGGTTGTGTTAGGTTTAGGGTTTGTTTTGGGTTTAGGGGATGTTTTGTGTTTAGGGGCTGTGTTAGGTTTAGGGATTGTGTTGGGTTTAGTGGTTGTTTTGGGTTTAGGGGTTGTGTTGCATTTAGTGGTTGTATTGGGTTAAGGGGTTGTGTTGGGTTTAGGGGTTGTGTTGTGTTTAGGAGTGGTGTTAGGTTAAGGTGTTGTTTTGGGTTTAGGGGTTGTGTTGGATTTAGGTGTTGTTTTAGGTTTAGTGGTTTTGTTGGGTTTAGGGGATGTGTTGGTTTTAGGGGTTGTTTTGTGTTTAGCGGTTGTGTTGTGTTTAGGTGTTGTGTTTTGTTTAGGAGTTGTGTTAGGTTTAGGGGTTGTTTTGGGTTTAGGGGTTGTGATGGGTTTAGGGGTTGTGTTGGGTTAAGGTTGTGTTGGGTTTAGTAGTTGTGTTGTGTTTAGGAGCGGTGTTAGGTTTATGGGTTGATTTAGGTTTAGGGGTTGTGTTGGGATTAGGGGATGTGTTAGGGTTAGGGGTTGTATTGGGTTTAGGGGTTGTGTTAGGTTTAGGGGTTGTTTTGTGTTTAGGGGTTGTGTTGCGTTTAATTGTTGTTTTGTGTTTAGGTGTGGTGTTAGGTTTAGGTTCTGTTTTGGGTTTAGGGTTTGTGATGGGTTTAGGGGTTGTGTTGGGTTAAGGTTGTGTTGGGTTTGGTAGTTGTGTTGTGTTTAGGAGTGTTGTTAGGTTTAGGGGGTTGTTTTGGGTTTAGGGGTTGTGTTGGGATTAGGGGATGTGTTTGGTTCAGGGTTTGTTTTGGGTTTAGGGGATGTTTTGTGTTTAGGGGCTGTGTTAGGTTTAGGGATTGTGTTGGGTTTAGTGATTGTTTTGGGTTTAGGGGTTGTGTTGCGTTTAGTGGTTGTATTGGGTTAAGGGGTTGTGTTGGGTTTGGTAGTTGTGTTGTGTTTAGGAGTGGTGTTAGGTTAAGGTGTTGTTTTGGGTTTAGTGGTTGTGTTGGCTTTAGGTGTTGTGTTAGGTTTAGTGGTTTTGTTGGGTTTAGGGGATGTGTTGGTTTTAGGGGTTGTTTTGTGTTTAGCGGTTGTGTTGGTTTAGGGGTTGTGTTTTGTTTAGGAGTTGTGTTAGGTTTAGGGGTTGTTTTGGGTTTAGGGTTTGTGATGGGTTTAGGGGTTGTGTTAGGTTTAGGAGTTGTTTTGGGTTTTAGGGGTTGTGTTGGGTTTAGGGGATGTGTTGGGTTTAGGTGTTGTGTTGGGTTTAGGGGTTGTGTTGGGTTTAGGGGATTTGTTAGGTTAAGGGGTTGTTTTGTGTTTAGGGGTTGTGTTGGCTTTAGGTGTTGTGTTAGGTTTAGTGGTTTTGTTGGGTTTAGGGGTTGTGTGGGGTTTAGGTGTTGTGTTTGGTTTAGGGGTTGTTTTGGGTGTAGGGGTTTTTTTGGGTTTAGGGGTTGTGTTTTGTTTAGGAGTTGTGTTAGGTTTAGGGGTTGTTTTGGGTTTAGGGGTTGTGATGGGTTTAGGGGTTGTGTTGGGTTAAGGTTGTGTTGGGTTTAGTAGTTGTGTTGTGTTTAGTAGTGGTGTTAGGTTTAGGGGTTGTTTTGGGTTTAGGGGTTGTGTTGGGATTAGGGGATGTGTTTGGTTTAGGGGTTGTGTTGGGTTTAGGGGTTGTGTTAGGTTTAGGGGTTGTTTTGGGTTTAGGGGTTGTGTTGCGTTTAATGGTTGTTTTGTGTTTAGGAGTGGTGTTAGGTTTAGGGGTTGTTTTGGGTTTAGGGGTTGTGATGGGTTTAGGGGTTGTGTTGGGTTAAGGTTGTGTTGGGTTTAGTAGTTGTGTTGTGTTTAGGAGTGGTGTTAGGTTTAGGGGTTGTTTTGGGTGTAGGGGTTGTGTTGGGTTAAGGTTGTGTTGGGTTTAGTAGTTGTGTTGTGTTTAGGAGTGGTGTTAGGTTTAGGGGTTGTTTTGGGTTTAGGGGTTGTTGCGTTTAATGGTTGTTTTGTGTTTAGGAGTGATGTTAGGTTTAGGGGTTGTTTTGGGTTTAGGGGTTGTTTTGTGTTTAGGGGTTGTGTTAGGTTTAGGGATTGTGTTGGGTTTAGTGGTTGTTTTGGGTTTAGGGGTTGTATTGGGTTAAGGGGTTGTGTTGGGTTTAGGGGTTGTGTTGTGTTTAGGAGTGGTGTTATGTTTAGGGGTTGTTTTGGGTGTAGGGGTTGTGTTGGGTTTAGGGGATGTGTTGGTTTTAGGGGTTGTGTGGGGTTTAGGGGTTGTGTTAGGTTTAGGGGTTGTTTTGGGTTTAGGGATTGTGCTGGGTTTAGTGGTTGTTTTGTGTTTAGTGGTTGTGTTGGGTTAAGGGGTTGTGTTGGGTTTAGGGGTTGTGTTAGGTTTAGGGGATGTTTTGGGTTTAGGGGTTGGGTTGCGTTTAGGGGTTGTTTTGTGTTTAGCAGTGGTGTAAGGTTTAGGGGTTGTTTTGGGTTTAGGTGTTGTGTTAGATTTAGTGATTTTGTTGGGTTTAGGTGTTGCGTTAGGTTTAGTGGTTTTGTTGGGTTTGGGGTTGTGTTGGGATTAGGGTTTGTGTTGTGTTTTAGGGGATGTGTTGTGTTTAGGAGTGGTGTTAGGTTTAGGGGTTGTTTTGGGTGTAGGGGTTGTGTTGGCTTTAGGGGATGTGTTGGTTTTAGGGGTTGTGTGGGGTTTAGGGGTTGTGTTAGGTTTAGGGGTTGTTTTGGGTTTATGGGTTGTGTTGGGATTAGGGGATGTGTTGGGATTAGGGGATGTGTTGGGTTTAGGGGTTGTGTTGGGTTTAGGGGTTGTGTCTTGTTTAGGAGTTGTGTTAGGTTTAGGGGTTGTTTTGGGTTTAGGGGATGTGTTGGGATTTGGGGTTATGTGGGGTTTAGGGGTTGTGGTATTTTTAGGTGTTGTTTTGTGTTTAGCGGTGTGTTGGGTTTAGGGGTTGTTTTGTGTTTAGGTGTTGTGTTGGGTTAAGGGGTTGTGTTTTGTTTAGGAGTTGTGTTAGGTTTAGGTGTGTTGGGTTTAGGGGTTGTGTTGGGTTTAGGGGATTTGTTAGGTTAAGGGGTTGTTTTGGGTTTAGGGGTTGTGTTGGCTTTAGGTTTTGTGTTAGGTTTAGTGGTTTTGTTGGGTTAGGGGTTGTGTTAGGATTAGGGGTTGTGTTTGTTTAGGTGTTGTGTTGTTTAGGGTTTTTGTTGGCATTAGAGGATTTGTTGTGTTTAGGGGTTCTTTTGGGTTTAGGGGTTGTGTTGGGTTTAGGGGTTGTGTTAAATTTAGGGGTTGTGTTAGGTTTAGGGATTGTGTTGGGATTAGGGGATGTGTTGTGTTTAGGGATGGTGTTTTGTTTAGGAGTGCTGTTTTGGTCCTAACCAGTCATGATGAGCAACAGCATATTCTACCAATCGCTTGGTTTATTTTTTCTAAATTGTGGCAGGAAACCCTTCCCGCTATGAACTGGCACCAGTCCAAAACATTTTCCTCATAACAGTTTATTGAAGCCTGTATCTCACTTGCTTGGAGGAAGAGAGCGAGTGGAGGAAAACCAAATGAAGAGAATAGCATTTTATCTCATTCTAATCAATGCTGTGACATTAGTAATCACTTATTTTCCAAGTTTATTTATTGCATTGCAATATAGGTACGGCGCGATGGTGGCACAAGCCACAAATTCAGTCGGCACCAGAATAAATATGAACGAATATCAAAAGTGGAGAGACACTTACCGGGTGTCGATATTTCCAATACGACAACTCCAGCTCCATCAAGTCATTCTGGTCTACCGCCCGCCGGCCTCTGAAGAATACCGGACGCCGTGCTGATCACTCGCTGTTCGCTCGTGTCCAGAGTTCAGCTAATGCTAACGCGGCTGTCAGTCTCAGCAGTACTGCGGTCAATATCGGCCTTTTAAACATCCGCTCTTTTACGGGCAAGGGCCACCTCGTCCAGGATCTCCTGACGGATCGTAAGTTTGACATTTTTTGTCTGACTGAGACTTGGCAGCAGCCAAACGACTTCGCTTCCCTCAATGAAGCCACTCCACCGGGGTATGTTTACCGATCTGCACCTCGTATGTCTGGGAGAGGGGGTGGTCTCGCTGTAATATACCGTGAGAACTGGAAAGTGGTTCCTGTTAATGTGTCTGCCTGCCTCTCTTTTGTGGCTACTGTCTGTCAGCTCTCTGGACCTACTCCCACTGTTATTGCGACTTTGTACAGACCACCAAAACCAAACAAGGATTTTATCTCTGATTTTTCTGCATTTTTGTCTCATTTGGCTACACTTTCATCTAATGTCATATTACTGGGAGATTTCAATATCCACATGGACAACTTCAATAATACTCTCACTAAAGATTTTACCTCATGTTTTGACAGTCTTGGATTTCAACAGTTTGTCAATTTTCCCACACACAATAAAGGACATATTCTGGACTTAATCTGTTGCTCAGGAATAACACCTATGGACTGCAAGACTGATCACCTTCTCTACACTGATCATCTGCTACTTTCATTTAATGTCAATCTGTCTTTCACTAAATCTAATCCACCACGTACTATTCATTTCCGTAAAATCAAGGACATCAATCTGAACAATTTCATAACTCATATCAATAACCTTCCCAGTGTAGATAGCCTTTCTACAACAGATAAGTTTCTCACACATTACAATACACATCTCCAAAATATTCTCATCATTCTGGCTCCACTCAAAACTCGATCTGTCACTTTCACTCACACATCACCCTGGTTCACTCCCACCCTCAGAAAACAAAAAGCAATAGGCCATCGGCTGGAAAGACTTCACAGGAAAACTGGACTCACCATACACAAAGACATGTACACAACTCACATCCTCAAATACAAAGATTGCATTTCTAAAGCCAAAACATCCTATTACTCCCGGCTAATCAGCTCCAATTAAGGTAATTCAAAGGCTCTTTTCTCACTCTTTTCCAACATCACAAAACCACCTGATAAACTTCCATATCATCTTTATTCTTCTTTTTGCAATAAACTGGCATCTTTTTTCACCACAAAAATTCAACACATTCACCAGCAACTTCGTCCCTCAGTCCTAAGTCCACCCATTTCACCATCATTTAATCCAACTCATCCATTATCAACATTTACCATTCCCTCTGTAAACCAGATCTCTATTCTCATTCAGAAATCAAATACCTCATCCTGTCAACTAGACACTCTCCCCTCTTCTCTTGTCAAAGCCTCCATTCCTGCTCTTTCCCCTCTCATCACTAATATTATTCATGCCTCCCTCACTTCTGGCACTGTACCCCCCTCTCTGAAAACTGCGGCTGTCACTCCCATACTTAAGAAATCCGGCTCTGATCCAACTGACCTCAATAACTTCCGCCCCATCTCGAACCTTCCATACATTTCCAAACTTCTTGAAAAAACTGTTGCTGATCAGCTCCATACCCACCTTTCCTCCAATAACCTTTATGAACTTTTTCAATCTGGCTTTCGCTCTCTCCATAGTACCGAAACGGCCCTTCTCAAAATTACCAATGATCTACTCCTTTCTGCTGACTCTGGTTCACTAACCATCCTCATTTTACTTGATCTCAGTGCAGCTTTTGACACCATATCACACTCTATCCTTCTGGACAGACTTTCCTCCATTGGCATCACTGGTACGCCCCTCACCTGGTTCCGTTCTTACCTTTCTGACCGCTCCCAGTTTATTCAGCTAAAGTCCTTCATCTCTCATCCCGTCCCTGTCACATCTGGTGTACCGCAGGGTTCTGTTCTTGGCCCCATGCTTTTTCTGATCTATCTTCTCCCCCTTGGTCACATCTTTAGGAAACACAACATTAATTTTCATTGCTATGCGGATGACACCCAGCTCTACATCTCCAGTAAACCCAACAGCATACTCCCACCTTCCTCCCTAACCAACTGCCTTCATGAAATAAAGTCCTGGTTAACCTTAAATTTTCTCAAACTTAATATCAATAAAACTGAACTTCTACTCACTGGCACTAAATCCACCTTAAGTAAAATAAAGAATTTCTCAATCTTCATTGATGGCACCTCCATTTCCCCCTCCCCTCAGGTAAAGAGTCTGGGTGTCATTCTAGACAGCACCCTCAGCTTCAATGCACACATCAATAACATCACTCGCTCAGCCTATTTTTACCTCAGAAACATTCACCGTCTTCGTTCTGCTCTCACTCCTCTCTCCACTGCTTTCTTGTCCATAGCCTTGTCACTTCCCGAATCGATTATTGTAATTCTCTTCTGTTTGGTCTGCCTCAAAAAATCCTCCATAAACTCCAACTTGTTCAGAATTCTGCTGCACGTATCATCACTCACACACCATCCATAAAGCACATCACCCCAGTCCTCCAACAGCTCCACTGGCTTCCCATTTCACATCGTATCCACTACAAAATCCTGCTCCTCACTTTCAAAGCCATCCATAACCTCGCCCCTTCATATCTGACTGACCTCATTCATATTGCCACACAAGCCCGCTCTCTTCGTTCCTCCTCTTCTCTCCATCTCACTGTTCCGCCCGCCCACCTCATCACTATGAGGAGTAGGGCCTTCAGTCGCTCTGCTCCCCAGCTCTGGAACACTCTACCCCCTGACCTCCGCAACTCCGATTCTCTCAAACACTTTCAATCCACACTCAAATCTCATCTGTTTAGACAAGCCTACTCATTGTGACTACGTATGTATGATCATATGTATGATGATTTATGTACGATTTATGTATGATGTATTTTAACATGTTTTTATGCTAGTTTTTATTATAGTTAGTTTTTAGTTTGTTTTAATGTACCTTTTGTAAGGCGACCTTGAGTGTCCAGAAAGGCGCCAAATAAATAAAATGTATTATTATTATTATTATTATTATTATTATTATTAGGTTTAGTGGTTGTTTTGGGTTTAGGGGTTGTGTTGGGTTTAGGGGTTGTGTTGGGTTAAGGGGTTGTGTTGGGTTTAGGGGTTGTGTTGTTTTTAGGAGTGGTGATTGGTTTAGGGGTTGTTTTGGGTTTAGGGGTTGTGTTGGGTTTAGGGGATGTGTTGATTTTAGGGGTTGTGTGGGGTTTAGGGGTTGTGTTAGGTTTAGGGGTTGTTTTGGGTTTAGGGGTTGTGTTGGGTTTAGTGGTTGTTTTGTGTTTAGTGGTTGTGTTGGGTTAAGGGGTTGTGTTGGGTTTAGGAGTTGTGTTAGGTTTAGGGGTTGTTTTGGGTTTAGGGGTTGTGTTGGATTAAGGTTGTGTTGGGTTTAGTGGTTGTGTTGTGTTTAGGAGTGGTGTTAGGTTTAGGGGTTGTTTTGGGTTTAGGGGTTGTGTTGGGATTAGGGGATGTGTTAGGTTTAGGGGTTGTGTTGGGTTTAGGGGTTGTGTTAGGTTTAGGGGTTGTTTTGGGTTTAGGGGTTGTGTTGCGTTTAGGGGTTGTTTTGTGTTTAGGAGTGGTGTTAGGTTTAGGGGTTGTTTTGGGTTTAGGGGTTGTTTTGTGTTTAGGGGTTGTGTTAAGTTTAGGGATTGTGTTGGGTTTAGGTTTTGTGTTTGGTTTAGTGGTTTTGTTGGGTTTAGGAGTTGTGTTGGGTTTAGGGGTTGTGTTAAATTTAGGGGTTGTGTAAGGTTTAGGGATTGTGTTGGGATTAGGGAATGTGTTGTGTTTAGGAGTGGTGTTAGGTTTAGGTTTTTTTTGGGTTTAGGGGTTGTGTTGGGTTTAGGGGATGTGTTACGTTTAGGGGTTGTTTTGGGTTTAGGTGTTGTTTTGTGTTTAGGGGTTGTGTTGGGTTAAGGGGTTGTGTTGGGTTTAGGGGTTGTGTTTTGTTTAGGAGTTTTGTTAGGTTTAGGGGTTGTTTTAGGTTTAGTGGTTGTGTTATTTTTAGGAGTGGTGTTAGGTTTAGGGATTGTTTTGGGTTTAGGGGTTGTGTTGGGATTAGGGGATGTGTTGGGATTAGGGGTTGTGTTGGGTTTAGGAGTGGTGTTAGGTTTAGGGGTTGTTTTGGGTTTAGGGGTTGTGTTGGGATTAGGGGATGTGTTGGGTTTAGGGGTTGTGTTGGGTTTAGGGGATGTGTTAGGTTTAGGGGTTGTTTTGGGTTCATGGGTTGTGTTAGGTTTAGTGGTTTTGTTGGGTTTAGGGGTTGTGTTAGGTTTAGGGGTTGTGTTGTTTTAGGGGTTATGTTGGTTTAGGGATTTTGTTGGCATTAGGGGATTTGTTGTGTTTAGGGTTTCTTTTGGGTTTAGGGGTTGTGTTGGGTTTAGGTTTTTGTGTTAAATTTAGGGGTTGTGTTAGGTTTAGGGATTGTGTTGGGTTTAGGGGTTGTGTTGTGTTTAGGATTGGTGTTAGGTTTAGGGGTTGTTTTGGGTTTATGGGTTGTGTTAGTTTTAGGGGTTGTTTTGGGTTTAGGGGTTGTGTTGGGTTTAGGGATTGTGTTTTGTTAATGAGTTGTGTTAGGTTTAGGGGTTGTTTTGGGTTTAGGGGTTGTGTTGGGTTTAGGGGTTGTGTTGGGTTAAGGTTGTGTTGGTTTTAGTGGTTGTGTTGTGTTTAGGAGTGGTGTTAGGTTTTGGGTTTGGGGTTGTGTTGGGTTTAGGGGTTGTGTTACTTTTAGGGGTTGTTTTGGGTTTAGGAGTTGTGTTAGGTTTAGGGGTTGTTTTGAGTTTAGGGATTGTGTTAGGTTTAGGGATTGTGTTGGGTTTAGGTGTTGTGTTAGATTTAGTGGTTTTTGGGGTTTATGGGTTGTGTTGGGTTTAGGGGTTGTGTTAGGTTTAGGGGTTGTGTTAAATTTAGGGCTTGTGTTAGGTTTAGGGATTGTGTTGGGATTAGGGGATGTGTTGTGTTTTAGGGGATGTGTTGTGTTTAGGAGTGGTGTTAGGTTTAGGGGTTGTTTTTGGTTTATGGGTTGTGTTAGGTTTAGGGATTGTGTTGGGTTTGGGTTTTGTGTTAGGTTTAGTGGTTTTGTTGGGTTTAGGGGTTGTGTTGGGTTTAGAGGTTGTGTTGTTTAGGGGCTGTGTTGTTTAGTGATTTTGTTGGCATTAGGGGTTTTTTGTGTTTAGGGGTTCTTTTGGGTTTAGGGGTTGTGTTGCGTTTAGGGGTTGTGTTAAATTTAGGGGTTGTGTTAAATTTAGGGATTGTGTTGGGATTAGGGGGTATTTTGTGTTTAGGGGTTGTGTTGGGTTAAGTGGTTGTGTTGGGTTTAGGGGTTGTGTTTTGTTTAGGAGTGGTGTTATGTTTAGTGGTTGTTTTGGGTTTAGGGGTTGTGTTGGGTTTAGGGGTTGTGTTGGGTTATGGGATGTGTTGGGTTTAGGGGGTGTGTTGTGTTTAGGAGTGGTGTTAGGTTTAGGGGTTTGTTTTAGGTTTAGGGGTTGTTTTTGGTTTAGGGGTTGTGTTGGGTTTAGTGGTTGTGTTGTGTTTAGGAGTGGTGTTAGGTTTAGGTTTTCGGTGTATTTGTGTATGGGTGAGCATGTAAGTTAGTGTATATATATAATTGTGTTTGTGTGTAAGTGTGTGTAATAGTGTTAGTTGATTTTGTGTTGTGTGTATAAGTTGAATGTTTGTGTGTGTGTGTGTGTGTGTAAGTGCATATATAAGTGTGTTTGTTTATAAGTGTGTGTAATAGTGTGTGTTGAGTGTGTGTGTGTGTGTGTGTGTGTGTATAATGTGTTTGTGTGTGTGAGTTGAATGTTTGTTTGTGTTTGTGTTTGTGAGAGTAGTGTGTGTGTGAGTGTGTGTGTATAATGTGTGTTTTTGTGTGTGAGTTGAATAGTTGAGTGTGTTTGTGTGCATGAGAGTTGAGTGTGTGTTTGTGTGTGTGAGTTGAAGATGTGTGTGAGTGTGTGTGTGTGTGTAATGTGTGAGTGTGTGTGTGTTTGTGTTTGTGAGTTGTATAGTTGTGTGTGTGTTAGTGTGTGTGTGATTGTGTGTGTGAGTGTATGTGTGTGTAATGTGTGTGTGTGTGTGTGTTTGAGTGTTTTTGTGTGTAATGTTTGTGTGTGAGTGTTTGTGTGTAATGTGTGTGTGTGTGAGAGTTTAATGTGTGTATGTTTGCGTGTGTGTGTGTGTGTGTGTGTGTGATAGTGTGTAATGTGTGTTTGTGTGTGTGTGTGTTCCTCATCACATTACAGTGTTATGTTTTTTTGAGTTGTCTATTTTATAGCAGATGTTTTAAGTGATGTTCTTGATTTTTCAGCATCTCAGAAGTCCAGCTGTGAACTGTAAAGTTGGAGATGACCTACAGGTGTTCACTGCATGAATCGAGTGCTGTTTCCCTGAACTTACGCTGCTCATTTAGCAGGTACTATAGTATGGTGTTAAATGTTGGCCAAAACAGCACAAGCGCATAAACATAGCGTGCAAGTGAATTACAACAGTGTGAGCACAATGACACAGCTCGCACATAAAATGTAAACCTTCAGAACTTGCAAATCCCAAACTCGAGCACAAAAAATATGATTGTACACACAAATTAACAAGTCGCAAGCGAAAAAATTAAAAAATCTTTATTATAAAAAAAGTTATTTTCTGCACACACAGCTGAAATCTTTGCGCACACTAGTCGGTTTTGACACTCAGGGGCTGGGCCCAATCCTTTCAGTTAACAAATGCTATTGACTGCTGACCAAATCCTGTATTGATTGGCTGCATCTCTTTGAATCGCTCGTGATTGGCTGTTGTTGGACGAGGACAGTCAGAAAGCGGGAAGATTTATTTGTAATTTCTTTTTTTTTTTTTTACAAGAAAAAACATACAAAACTCTCTTAGGGGAGAAATAAGAAATATACATCAATACAATTATTGTCAGTGTAAATGAAAGAAAAGCGTCCCCTACACAATACTGAACAACAAAAAGCAAACAACAAGGGGGTATTAGTTTAAAAAAAAAAAAAAGTCTTGAGAGCAAAAGACTAGAGAAAAAATAAAAATATTAAAGAAAAAATTTAAATAAAAGCATCCTTTAGATGTAGCATACAAGTGGATATTTATCAAAACAATTTTCTGGATATGTCACTACACATCTTTCTTGCAATTTTACTAGATTTTACTTTTTTCGATGAGGAAAAATACAATTTATAATCGTTCAAAAACCATGAAAAAGAAGGCTTCGAATATCTCCACTTACTACAATGTATATGATATTTACCCATGAGAACAATCATATTAACCTAATCAGATAGGGATGAATCTACATTATTCATATAAAAGAGAATGTGTGATAAGTCAAACATCGGGATGTCATAAATATTAAATGACAGTCAATTATGTAAATCAGACCAGAAGCTTTTACCCATTGGACATAAAAAGAACAAGTGATCCAGAGACTCATCAGCTGCCTCACAAAATACACAGGGATTTACTTCAAATTTAAACCTCTTTCTAAGAAAGTCAGCAACCGGACATATTTGATAAATTATTTTAAGTGAGTCTCTTTGACTTTAGGTGAGATGGGCCATTTGATGAATTTGAAATGTGGTTTATCTATGGACAAGGCATTCATATTTGGAATTTGTACACACAATCCTCTATTATAATCCAAAAACATTTAAACTGAAAACATTTCACAAAACTCTTCAGCAGCGTGTGTGTGCAGAACATAACTCGTGCGTGTGTTCAGATCTGCGTGCGTGTGTGAGACCTGTCACGATTCACAGTTTTGTTATTTCTGCTCACGACTTGTTAATTTGTGTGCACAATCATATTTTTTGTGCTCGAATTTGGGATTTTCAAGTTCTGCAGGTTTACATATTATGTGCGAGCTGTGTCATGGTGCTCACGCTGTTGTAATTCACATTGCGCGCTATGTTTATGCGCTTGCGCTGTTTTGTCCAACATGTAACGTAGTGTTGCATGTGGATTAACAGTGTGGTGAAAATATCTCTCCTACAAACACACACACTGACACAATATTGTCCCCTGATCTGAGGCTGATGTCAGTTAGTGTGTAAATTAAGTTAATACAGACAGGAACAGTAGTTAATTATTAATAATCATAGGACATTACTTTAAAAGCTCACACAGCTGGTGTTATTTTTCATTTAGTAGTTAATTTTACATGCTTTGCTAACATGTAAACTAAAATGCAGGCAAACATTTAGTTATATAACATGCTATAATGACATGCTATTTTCTATCATATTTATAATTGCTCATTTTTTAGGGTCAAGATAGCTCTAGAAAGACACTTCCCCATCCAGCTCAACCAACTGTCAAACAGTCACTTGCAAAGGGAATTGTAAGAAATATGAAATCATATATGCTAACTGCTACTTTGTGCTTTGTTTCTGCCCCATATGTATGTGTGATCAGTTGACCTCAGAGGCACCCCATGGTGGCGTGCAAGGCAGCTAGCCATTTCTGTCCATTCCTCTTTTCTACTTCCTCTTTCCAAGTAGTGGACTTTTTGTCTTCATGAGTTGAATAGGTCAGATCTATAAGTAACGAGATGTCTGGGTCATTGATATACGGTCATGTTTCCTTATCTCTCCCATGTACCCAGTTTCCCTTCCTTAATCATACGAGCCCTTGCTGTCACTCCCCCTTTTTCGTATTTTCTTTGTCTCATGAAGAATATAAATAACATGCTTGCTGTAATAAACATTGAGTAGATTGAATAGAAGCACTGTGTGTTGTCGTTCTTTCTCCTCCCTTCATGAAGTCTTCAGAGGCACAGACTCCCGACTGCATTCAACTGGGCATGCACTAGAAAGGGACCGAGGAATTCTGGATGGCAAAAGTGTTGTATTCTAGATTACAATGAGATCAAATTTTATTCCTAACAGGAATTAAGTTAGATCCTACATCCAAAGAAGCCAAAGAATTGAATCATGCTGTAGCGTACTTTATTGCCAAAGATATGATGCCCTTAAGAGTAGTGGAAAAACCTGGATTTCTCCACCTGATGAAGAAGGCAGCCCCAATGTACTACGTGCCATCAAGAACATACTTTTCCCCCAGTGAAATCCCTCACATGTACAAAGAAGTGAGAGCCAGTGTTGAAGAACAGCTGAAGTATTCAGCCACCACAGACATGTGGACCAGCAGTTGTGGTGGAGGTGAACCATTTAAAAGTTTTACAGTCCACTACATCTCCTCAGACTGGCAGCTTAAGTGCCATTGTTTGGAGACCATATTTTTCCAGAAGACCACACCTCAGAAAACATCTCAGAAATGTTTGAAAACATGCTCAAGGATTGGAAAATTCCAAAAGAAGGTCTGTGTGGAATTACCACAGACAATGCAACAAATATGAAGAAGGCCTTTTTGGAGTTTCCTTGAGTTTGGCTCAATTGTTTTGGCCACAATTTAAATTTGTCCATTAACAAAGTCTTGAAGACTCAAAGGGTGGAATATGCTGTCAGAATATGCCGGCACTTAATTCAGGCATTTTCTAGAAGTTGGAAGAAGAAAAGACGTTTATAACAAAAACAGGCAGACCTGGAAATCCCTGAGCATGCCCTAATCCATGATGTGATATCAAGGTGGGGAACAACTTTTGAGATGATCTCCAGGTTTCTGGAGCAGAGTGACATTGCCACTCTTGAGAATGTTAGCCGCTCTTGCAAGCACTCCATGACCTCACTGATATTCTGGCCTCAGAGAAGCAGGTCACACTGTCCTCACTTACCCCAGTACTGGAGCATATTGGCAGTGAAATCCTTACTGAGCAAGCTGAAGACAACATACTCACCAGACAGATGAAGCAAGTAATGAGGGAAGACTTGCTAGAATTGAGATACACAGCGTGGTTGGAACGAATGTTGCACATCTCCTGCTTTCTGGATGCATGATTTAAGGGAAGCTTCTGTAAAACCCTGGATGACACAGTTGAGGCATGCGTGAAAGAAGCCGTGAATGTTGCATCAGCAGTGCCTCCATGCAGAGAAGATGCAGAAAGGGAAGAAAATTATGCAGGAGAGGGAAGCAGCAGGACCACCACCACTAAGAGGAAAGAGAAAAGTCTGTCTGGGTTGCTACAGCGAAACACTTCATCCAGGCAGAACAAGGAAACCTCAGGAAATGTATACTTCCATGAAAAAGTCTGTCTGAGGTGAAGATGTACAAGTCTCTTTCTACCATCAGCACTGAGGCTGACCCTCTGGCTTGGTGGAAAATGCATGCTGAAGAAATGCCTCTCCTGGCAAATGTGGCCAGGAAGTATCTCTGTATCCATGCCTCAAGCGTGCCTTCAGAGAGGATGTTCAGTACATGCGGACACATTTTGTGACCTCAGCGGTCAAGACTGAGCTCTGAAATCTCAACATGCTTACATTTCTTCATCATAACCTGGCCTGAAAAGAAATCAAGAAATACATGCTGCTATCATAATCTGATAATCTGATCATTTTTTCTCTCCCATTTGTTGCTGAAAAGTACAGTTTATTTATTTCTAAAGAGAGAGAGTTTTCTTTTTTTCCCTCCTAATTTATTTGGTTCAAATTGAAATGTACAGCTTGGTTATTTATTTTCAAAAGGGAGACTTTTTTTACACATACTTCCATTAAAAAATGTCAAGTTACAATTATAGTAAAGCGTTTGTTTTCATTCCTTTCAGGGTCATTGAAACTGATATTAATAATTGTGTAATACCATGATATTTTCATTATCATATCGTGAAAATCTCATACCGTTGCAACCTTAATGTAGAGTAATGGCTGCTCATGCCATTTGATGATTGGATTATATTTGTCAATTAATGGCATGCATTGAAAGCATGTAACATGTGTTTATAAGATGAAGATTTGGCTGTTGGTGTTCTCGTCACATCTGACATCATTTCAATGGCAGTGTGTGTTCAGCAGATGGTGTTGTGTAGCTTTAATTGAAGTGCTGAGGTCTTTTTAAATATGACTGATTTATATATGCACTTTGACCAAATGTCAGTGGACACCTAAACAACACACCCATATGGGCCTCTTGTGCTTTACATTTAAGAGCCATTGGCATTAATATAAGGAATTGCTCTTAAAATGGAATTGGTTGGCTTTCCACTAGATGTTATAGCATGGTTGCAGGTGGGCTGCCCCGACCAAAGATTTTTCTAGTTGCGTAGTAGTCTAGTTTATGCCATTAGTCTACTAGTTGTAGCACATTTTTAAATTAATTTAGAAAATGGTTTGAGTTCCAGGGCTGAGAAAGACAACACTGACACTAACGCTAACACTGTTCTACATTACAGAGAAATACTAATCCACAATAATCAGCCTTTAAAGTGGAGCTATTAGGCAAAATTCACTTTTACAAGGTGTTTCTAGATAAATGTGAGTCTGTGATTTAATGTTAATAACAATACAAATGCTTGACTTTCTCCTCGTTTCTAACCCACGTTGGAATAAAGGTAAGTGTCAACCAACAAAGTTTAATCAAATAGGTTGATACTTTGAGCAAAGCTGTCTTGTTGATGATGCAAAGCAGAGAAGGAATGCCATTTGATAATCATATTTAACATATGCAAAAGACAGCTTTGCACAAAGTATCAACCTATTTGATTAAACATTGTTTTATATAAAATGACCTGATGTTGAATTTATCAGGATGTTGTGAGGAATACCGAGAGGTACCCAGTACTTTGCAAGTGTGCACTGTCAGCGCTCTGCCACAGGTGGAATCAGCATTCAGTGTAATGTCCTACATCATGCCAGCTAAATCTGCCAACCTCAGTGTAGAGACATATTGTAACGAAGAGGCGGCAGACGAGGAGTGGGGATCTAGGTGCAGCTTTATTAGAATGAACAAAGGACAACAAAAACACTGGAACAAACAAATGGTCCACGATGGGAAAATGAAAGTAAAAAGAGGAAAGCATAAAACAACTAGAACAGGCTGGAACACGGGCTGGAACTCTGGCAGGGACTCAGGAAACATACATACAACATTAACGATCGACACAGAGCGAGGAAACAACAGGGTTTAAATACACACAGAACTGAACGAGGGAATGACAGGCAGGTGGGGATAATGAGGGAGTGATTAGGGCTGGGAATTGTAGGAAACGTAGTTTCCAGAGAAGGTGAGGGAAAAACACAAGGCAGACAACGGGAATCGTGACAGAATCCCCCCTCAAAGGGGCGGATTCCAGACGCCCCAAAACAGAAAACTGGAAAAAAAAAAGTACAAAACAACCCAGGAGTGAAGGGGGTTCAGGGTGGGTGGGCAGACCAAGGAGGGCACGAGGGGCAAACGGACAGTAAGGGGGGCACAAGGGGCAAACGGACAGACCACGGGGACCAGGGAGACCAAGGGGAATGACCTCGAGGTGGTGGCTGGGTCAGGAGGTCGGGGGGGCGGACACCGGACGGACAGAGTGGGTCAGGAGGCCGGGGTGGAGGCCACAGGACAGGGACAGGTTCAGGGGATCTGGGAGGTGGCCACAGAATAGGGGACGGTCAAGAGGTCTAGGAGATGGCCGTAGGACAGGGAAAGGCTCAGGAGGTCTGGGAGGCGGCCTCAGGACAGGGGAAGGTTCAGGAGGCCAGGGAGGAGACCACGGGACAGGGACAGGGTCAGGAGACCTGGGAGGTGGCCACAGAATAGGGGACGGTCAAGAGGTCTAGGAGATGGCCGTAGGACAGGGAAAGGCTCAGGAGGTCTGGGAGGCGGCCTCAGGACAGGGAAAGGGTCAGGAGACCTGGGAGGAGGCCACGGGACAGGGTCAGGAGACCTGGGAGGAGGCCACAGGATAGGGACAGGGTCAGAAGGCCTAGGGGAAGGCCACAGGACAGGGACAGGTTCAGGGGGCCTGGGAGAAAGCCACAGGACAGAGTCAGAAGGCCTGGGAGGAGGCCACAGGACAGGGAGAGGCTCAGGAGGTGGAGCCAGGGAAGGCGGAGCCAAAGGAGGCGGAGCCGTGGAAGGCTCGAAAGGCGGAGCCCTGGGAGGCGGAGCCATTGGAGGACTTCTGGGGCAGAGCCGTGGAAGGCTCAAGGGGCGGAGCCGAGGGAGGCAGAGCCATGGAGGACTTCAGGGGCAGAATCGTGGAAGGCTCTGGTGACGTGGAAGGCCCGGAAGGCGGAGCCATGGGAGGCAGAGCCAGTGAAGGATCGAGGGGCGGAGCCCTGGGAGGCAGAGCCATAGTGGGTGGAGCCATAGAGGGTTCAGGAGGCGGAGCCGACTTCAGAGGCGGAGCCGTGGTTGGCTCCAGGGGTGGAGCCACAGAGGGCACTGGAGGCGAGGAAGGCTCCGGAGAAGAGGAAGGCCCAGGAGGCGGAGCTCTGGGAAGCTCAAGAGGCTGAGATCTGGAGGGTCCGAGAGGCGGAGCCGTGGTTGGCTCGAGGGGCGGGGACCCAGGAAGCTCGAGAGGCCGAGGTCTGGAAGGCCCGAGAGGCTGAGCACTGGGTGGCTCGAGGGGCGGAGCACTGGGGGACTTTCTTCTCCTCCTCCGCCAGACGATCAAGGCTACAGGCGCTGGCTCTGGCTCAGGGACGGCCGAGGCTACAGGCGCTGGCTCTGGCTCAGGGACGGCCGAGGCTACAGGCGCTGGCTCTGGCTCAGGGACGGCCGAGGCTACAGGAGCTGGCTCAGGGACGGCCGAGGCTACAGGCGCTGGCTCTGGCTCTGGGACGGCCGAGGCTACAGGCGCTGGCTCTGGGACGGCCGAGGCTACAGGCGCTGGCTCAGGGGCGGCCGCGTCTACAGGCGCTGGCTCTGGCTCAGGGACGGCCGAGGCTACAGGAGCTGGCTCTGGCTCAGGGACGGCCGAGGCTACAGGCGCTGGCTCTGGCTCAGGGACGGCCGAGGCTACAGGCGCTGGCTCAGGGGCGGCCGCGGCTACAGGCGCTGGCTCTGGCTCAGGGACGGCCGAGGCTACAGGCGCTGGCTCTGGCTCAGGGACGGCCGAGGCTACAGGAGCTGGCTCAGGGACGGCCGAGGCTACAGGCGCTGGCTCTGGCTCTGGGACGGCCGAGGCTACAGGCGCTGGCTCTGGGACGGCCGAGGCTACAGGCGCTGGCTCAGGGGCGGCCGCGTCTACAGGCGCTGGCTCTGGCTCAGGGACGGCCGAGGCTACAGGAGCTGGCTCTGGCTCAGGGACGGCCGAGGCTACAGGCGCTGGCTCTGGCTCAGGGACGGCCGAGGCTACAGGCGCTGGCTCTGGCTCAGGGACGGCCGAGGCTACAGGCGCTGGCTCTGGCTCAGGGACGGCCGAGGCTACAGGCGCTGGCTCTGGCTCAGGGACGGCCGAGGCTACAGGCGCTGGCTCAGGGACGGCCGAGGCTACAGGCGCTGGCTCAGGGACGGCCGAGGCTACAGGCGCTGGCTCAGGCTCAGGGACGGCCGAGGCTACAGGCGCTGGCTCAGGGATGGCCGAGGCTACAGGCGCTGGCTCTGGGACGGACGAGGCTGACAACGCTGGCTCTGGGACGGACGAGGCTGACAACGCTGGCTCTGGGACGGACGAGACTTCCAACTTGTTGGCTGTGGCAGGCGTGGGCGTTGGCTCGTTGGCCGTGGCAGGCGTGGGCGTTGGCTCGTTGGGACGGCCGAGGCTACAGGCGCTGGCTCTGGGGCGGCCGAGGCTACAGGCGCTGGCTCTGGGGCGGCCGAGGCTACAGGCGCTGGCTCTGGGGCGGCCGAGGCTACAGGCGCTGGCTCAGGGGCGGCCGAGGCTACAGGCGCTGGCTCAGGGGCGGCCGCGGCTACAGGCGCTGGCTCTGGCTCAGGGACGGCCGAGGCTACAGGAGCTGGCTCTGGCTCAGGGACGGCCGAGGCTACAGGCGCTGGCTCTGGCTCAGGGACGGCCGAGGCTACAGGCGCTGGCTCAGGGACGGCCGAGGCTACAGGCGCTGGCTCAGGGACGGCCGAGGCTACAGGCGCTGGCTCAGGGACGGCCGAGGCTACAGGCGCTGGCTCAGGGACGGCCGAGGCTACAGGCGCTGGCTCAGGGACGGCCGAGGCTACAGGCGCTGGCTCTGGCTCAGGGACGGCCGAGGCTACAGGCGCTGGCTCAGGGATGGCCGAGGCTACAGGCGCTGGCTCTGGGACGGACGAGGCTGACAACGCTGGCTCTGGGACGGACGAGGCTGACAACGCTGGCTCTGGGACGGACGAGACTTCCAACTTGTTGGCTGTGGCAGGCGTGGGCGTTGGCTCGTTGGCCGTGGCAGGCGTGGGCGTTGGCTCGTTGGCCGTGGCAGGTGTCGGCTCGTCGGCCGCGACAGGCGGAGACCAGGGAGCAGAAGCCCTTCCTCTTCTCCTCCTCCTCTGAACAGACGAGGCTGGCAACGCTGGCTCTGAGGTGGACGGAATTTCCAGTTTGTTGGCCGCGGCGGGCATGGGCGTTGGCTCGTGGACCGTGGTAGGCTGGGGGGTGACCACTGTGGGAGCAGAGGTAGAGTCCTCCTCCGCAATACCCACAGTGAATGGAGAACAACAGATCTTCAGGGTCTCTTCAATGAAATCGCGGAGCGTCCAGCGCGGGGTAGCTGGTGGCAGCCGCTCCTTTAGCGAGCAGCGAAGATTTCCCCTGAAGAAGGCCACCAAGGAAAACTCTGGGAAGTCAGATGTGTATGCCAGCTCAAGAAACTCGCGGACGTGGGCCTCTATTGGGCGGTCCTCTTGTCTGAGGCAGAGAAGCTGGTAATTCGCCTGCTGGGCTGCTAGATCCATTGTTGGTCGATCGTTCTGTAACAAAGAGGCGGCAGACGAGGAGTGGGGATCTAGGTGCAGCTTTATTAGAATGAACAAAGGACAACAAAAACACTGGAACAAACAAATGGTCCACGATGGGAAAATGAAAGTAAAAAGAGGAAAACATAAAACAACTAGAACAGGCTGGAACTCTGGCAGGGACTCAGGAAACATACATACAACATTAACGATCGACACAGAGTGAGGAAACAACAGGGTTTAAATACACACAGAACTGAACGAGGGAATGACAGGCAGGTGGGGATAATGAGGGAGTGATTAGGGCCGGGAATTGTGGGAAACGTAGTTTGGAGAGAAGGTGAGGGAAAAACACAAGGCAGACAATGGGAATCGTGACACATATGAATCCTATCAAGCAGTGAAATACAACCTGAAGGCCATTCAGCATGACTCCAGGAACACCAAGCAGAGTAAAGTTAATGTCCAGCTTGGCAGAAATGTAAAACTCTCCAGCCAGAGATACAGAGGTCTCCTCAGAGAAAAAGACAAGCAGAACAAGCAGACATATCACTCTGACAAGACAACTGATAGCAAGAGAAAGCCAAAGATACCATTGCTGCTGCTGCTGCTGCTGCTCAGAGATCAAGACAGCAATACCAGAAAAGGCGTATAATGCTTTGAAGATTACAGTGAGATTCTTCAACAGTCTGCTGAGCAGAAGAAGGTAAAGATGAGAACAGCGAGAGATTTACTGAATGAAGAAAGAAAGGAAGGGTACTTTACAGAAATCTGTTTGAAGGGATCTTTGCTAATGGACATCGTTTGTTTTTAGGAGGTCCCATCTGAGGTGTTTGTGAATTTTTGGAAGAACTGCAGACAAGGAAAAGGATATGATTCACATACAGCAGCTGATTTACTCTGTTTGTTGTATATATACCACTGTCAATTAATGGTGGATCCAGTTATAATGAAGTTGGTAAAGTAATGCGGTTAGATATGAATCATCTTTACATTTACTTAATGTGTGTGCAATTAATATAGGATTCTTGAAAAATAAACAGTTTATTGTCTTTTGGCCTCATGGTCACAATACTTTAAAATACATTTAAATAAACTGCTTACTTTTGGATGAATAAACCCATTTAACAAATCTGTAGAAGACATATAAAAAATGAATCTCAAGAGCAGGTGTGGGGAACATCAGGCCTGCAAGACCATTTGAGAAATCATTTAAAAAGCAAAGAAGGGCCTTGATTGCAATTATCGTATAAAAAAAAAAAAAAAAAAACTTTTTAATTACAAATGATTTAAAATAATGCAAAATATTGTATTAGACAAGTGAGTGTAATGAAATATCCCCAATCAGAAAGTGCAATGAAGTGTGTGTGTCCTTTAAATCAAGTGAACACTGAAGAGGAAGTGTCCCTCATCAGCCCTGATGCTTGCTGGATCTGTATTTCCGGTAGAGGGAGACACATGCATTCATACACACGCATGTTCATTTGTGATATATGATTTATTTCTCATGCATTTATTCGGGATTTCACCAGCACATTTCCTTCATTGACACTTGTGTTTTAGTGTTTGCTGCTGAAATATTTCCACTAGTTCAAACTCAACATTATCCTTGATTAAACTCTTGAACAATAAGATGTCAGACAAGTTCTTGCTTATATTTCTCAATAACCTGCTGGTGTTCATTGGTATTATATGTATTATCCATACACATTTCACACGTTCATGTACACATATATTTGTGAGGACAATATTCATGTGCACAGTGGGTCACACTTCATCTGATTATTTTAACAACTGTTGCTAAACGCGGTACACAGAGCGGATAGTTTTACATTAATGATACAGGAACAGCAGGTTCCGTGCTCGTGAGACGACATTCAGTCTGTTCGACACGGAATAGTCCATTTTCTCTAAAGGAGAGTTATTAAGAAAATACACATTGACATCTAAGATCATGCTCAACACATCCTTCACAGATGTTTGAGCGCACAGGAACATTCAGAGGGTGTTTGGATCGGGTTTGTATGAGAATAATCGCTGCTGTGATTCGGTTCATTGGTTTCACCTGAATAAACATCGATTGATTCCGTCCTGACGGAGAAAGCGCCGCTCGAGCATCTACACAACATCTATGAATCTGGGACAATTATTAACATGTCGACCAAGGCTGAGCAATGTAAGTATTTTATAACGCATGTTGCTGTGTAATTGTGATTTATTAAATACAATAACGGGAGAGTTGTTAAGGCAACAGTGTCTCTGAATGAGCGCGAGACAGACGTCATATCATTTACTGTATATTTACGCGATTCAGCCCGAAAATAACAGAAGATTTCGGGTGAGGTGTCGCAAAAGACAGAAGATTGTTCGAGGTCGAATTGTCAAATGGTGATTGTTCCAGAAGAAAGCTCGAGTTTTATGTTCAGTGTTTTTTTGAAGGACATCTGCAGGTGTCCTTCAGGATTTTCATCCTAATGAACTGATGTTACCTGTGTGAGATATGATAGGATTGATGACAGACACTGGGGTGGGGAAGAGCCATTACTGGAAACCACTCATGCTGATCCTCATTTTACACCATTACAGTAATAAACATGCATAGACAATAACCTGTTTAGCTGAAATCTTACTCTCAGTATTTCTTAATTTATTGGCAGGATTGTGTTTGCATGCAATATTGTCAAAGCATTGATACACAAAACAGATAATGCCAAGAAAAAAGAATAGTAAAAATACAACAGTATTAAATAGCAATACAATTAAAATACTCTTTCTTTCTCTTAAAAAAAAAACAAAAAATAGATTCAGCGGTTCATCAACCGATAAAACTACTCATAAGCTGGTCTTTTGAGGATGACATTCTCTTCAGAAGTTCTGCAAAGCCTTTATTTGGTCTTCTTTTGCTAAAGCGACACGTGTGTTTTCAGTCAAAGGGATAGTTCACCCAAAAATAAAAATTCTGTCATCATTTACATCATCATCATGTGTATGACTTTCTTTCTTCTGCAGAACACAAATGAAGATATGCAGAAGAATATTTCAGATCTGTAGCTTCATACAATGCAAGTGAATGATAACCAGAACTTTGAAGCACATAAAGTCAGCATAAAAGTAATCCATAAGACTCCAGTGGTTTAATCCATGTCTTCAGAAGTAATATGATAGGTGTGGGTGAGAAACAGATTAATATTTAATATAATATATATATATAATCTGGAAAAATTGCTTGTAAATTGTAGAAATTTAGATTAATTACGCAAAAAAACAAACAAAAGAAAAACAAACAAAAGAACACCCCCCCCCCCCCCCCCCCCAGTTCCCTAGATACAACGCATGGCACATCTTACCACACTGTATATAATCTGAACATCAAACAACCACATGGAAAACCACACAGGATTTTTACAAATACACATCTGTCATCATAGATATACTCTAAAATGGTTATATTGCCTGAACTTCCTAAAATCAGATTGGGAAAACAAATCAGAATTGACTGCGGTGTGAACAAACACATAAATGACCTCAGCTGCCAGCTACCAGTTTACCAACGCTCACCGCCAATCGTGTGTGTTCTTTCTAACCCAAAACGATCATATATAATCTGCATTCAGGCACTGGCTCCAAAAGCATCATAAATGAATTCTTTAGTAACCCTCCTGCTCTCACTGGAAGAACAACAAAACAACAAATGAATTGCTTTTCTCCAACATTTTCATCCAAACAGCCTTTCCAATGTGTGCTCAACACTTCTAAATGTCAAACACAAAACAGCTTGAAATGAACTCAGCAATAATCTTATTCAAGAAAAGTCTGATTTTAAGCTTGATACACATGCACAAATGTTTTTATTTAATGCATGTCTTCACAATATTGTCCTGGAGGACTCCACATTAAGGATTTTTTATCCGTCTGGACAGTCATTCAGATTATTCAGTTATTTGCCCTGCCACATAAAATGATGCATGTTATTTTTCACTTGGATTGTTTTGTTTGTATTTGTGCCGGAACTAGTTTAATATATTTTCTTTCTTATAATTTCTTTTAAATGAAGCATCTATTCTGGTATCACAAATCAATGATGTTTAGCATCCAATTCAAGTTATTCTTGCAATTTTGACAACCCAATTTGTGTTTGTGAGATAAATAGTTATCCTGGTGACCGAAATTTGCAACAACAATGATCAATACATACCAGAAATCCACATGTTTAAGTTTGTAAGTGTAAGATCAGCCAATGTAAGATGGCCCATCTAATGACAGTTACATCAACTGGCCCGAAACTCTCTGACCCAAGACCAGTGGCCCATCCATAGAGAATTACGGAAATTGGGGATCGGACTCAATGTGAAGAAAAAAAAAATGCAACACACACATCTTATTCTTTTGAGTTTTTTAGAGGTCTATAAACTTCTGTTCTGTGACAGCATGAACATGAATTTATGAAACGGAAAGGAACCAAGAAAAAGGATGGGAAATATTGCATACAATTATGAGAGAGAGAGAGAGAGAGAGAGAGAGTAGATCTACAGAAGAAACATATGACACACAGAAAGAGAAAGAGAATGAAAGTTTAAATCCGTTGGAAAACATCATAAACTATGGTTTATGGTTTCCAGGAGTCGCCCTCATGAAGTGGCCAACAACAGAAGGTCAAACACTGTTACATGATACAATGATTTTCTGTTTTATGTGTACATCTCACAGTCGAGATGGAAACCGTCTGAAACTGTCAGGAAAAAAGTGTGATTTTCAGAAAGCAAAATAAAATCTGTCTTTTTATGTCAGCATTACGTTAGCTGTGTAAACTCTCGACTTCACGGTGCTTGTGCTGAGGGATGTGAGGTTACACACTTGTTCATCGTAATGCAGTGTAATTAAAGCCATTGCCTTGATTAACATGAAACCCTTCTGACATATTTGTCATTCATTCATCTGTTCTAGTTGATCAAAACTCAAACAGCAGCAGTGCACACTACTGGATGTTCATGATGTGTCCTTTTGCTCTTTATTTGTCTAGTTGGCTCTAAGATTCGATACTTGCAAGAGTATCACAACCGTGTGCTACACAATATTTACCCAGTGCCTTCCGGAACAGACATTGCAAACACTCTGAAATACTTTTCCCAAACGCTGCTCAGGTAAGTGCACTACACTAGAAACAGGTGAAATGCAAAACACTGCACACAGTTCTTTTGTTTGATGAGATTGTAAATGGTAAATGTTGCATTTGAAGGATTAAGACAGAACTAGTTAATTATTTAGTGGTAATAACAGTCCCAAGAATGATGGAGCTGTGCTGGAGCCCGGTTATAACAGCTCTCCTTTATAATCTGGGACACATCATTTTTACACATCAATTTTAGTGAAATTGTTATGATTGATAAACAGGTCAGTTTGACCACATTGAACAATCAGGCCACCTTAAAAACTGTGTGCGCTTCATATGATGTGGATTTGATTGACAGTGACAGATGAAGAATGAAGAGTAATTGATGATACTGGGCAGATGAAATGTTGCTGTTAGCTGAAATTACTTAAAGTAGCTTCTAATTCAACAGGATCAAAGTAAACACTTGACTGACTTGAGGATTGTTTTTGTTTGTTTGTTCTTTTATATGTCTGTGTAGTGCTCAATAACCTCAGCCATAATTGAGCATAATAGTTTCCATGGGCTTAAATCCGAGTTATGCAGATAAAGCTTCCTTTCAGTAAATTGTATTGTTTATATAGCTAATGAAATAATATTGATTAATTTGATCTGTCCACCATGAACCGTGTGAGGCTGTTTTGATAAAAAAAAAACAACATTATTTTATTGTGTTCAATAAAGATTTGACAGCTGAGAAACAGTTTCATACAATACCAATAGTGACAGCGATATGTACGTACATGTGTGTGTATTTGTGTGTGTGATTCCTTTGTGTATTTGTTTATCAGTGTTTGTCCATTAAATTAACCTTTTGTTATTGAGAGAACGTATTTAGTATATTGTCAGATATTTCAAGAAATAGGTTGCCCAAAACTGAACATTCTCTCATCATTTACTAACCTGTATGCGTCTCAAAAGAATTCTTGACTTTCGTTCTTCTGTAGAACACGATGTGATGTGTGTCATATCCATATAATGCAAGTCATTGGGGTCCAGAAAGTACACAAAGGCATCATAAAGGTAATCCTTTCTGAAGTGATACGATCGGATTTGTTTGAGAAACAGACCAAAATGTCGATTACACTTGCAGAGCACTGTACATGCCTTCAGAAGACATGGATTAGACCACTGGAGTCATATGGATTACTATTATTCTGACTTTCTGTCCTTTTTGAAGCGTGTTAGTGCTGGACCCCATTGACTTGCATTGTGTGGATATAAAAAACATCATATCTCCATCAAAAACCTTCATTTGTGTTCTGCAGAAGAAAGAAAGTCATGAGGGTGAGGAAATTCATTTTTGGGTGAACTTTCTCTTTTAAAGCAGTGATGTTAGGGTTACTTTCTCTGTAGAAGAGAAATACATCTGGAAGTGACTTGTTTATATATATATATATATATATATATATATATATATATATGAAGAATTCTGCAGTTTAACCACATTTCATTCACTGCCAGATAGACACGTTTGATTCTGAGTAAGAATTTGTTTTGTCCAAGAGCTTTTATTAGACAGATTATTTGATTAATGCAACACCATCCTGTTTTATGTAACGTACATCAAAATACGTTTCCTCTCTCCCTTCAAGACCATCGCAGACCAAATTACTGCAGTCTTTATTGAAAGAAAGCACAGAAAAGCAAAAGTTGACAGGGGACAGCAAACACACACACCCATCCCTTCACAAACATGACACATTGCTTTTGAAACCAGTGTATGCCTTTTCCATTACAGTTTCCCAGCTGTAGACTAGTTACTTTTCGTTTAGAACTGAAATCCATGTGCCTGTTGGATCTCATTATTTCTCTTCCCTGAAATGATACTGGACAGTATCATAATGTATTTACATACAGACATTCTTTTTTTCTGGTGCAATAAACATGTGTTGTGATCAGGGAGCGTTTAGTGTAACCTCACATACATGTTTATTACTGGCTGAAGCATGTTTCTGAAGTGTCATCTCTGTATCGTCCTCCGAACTGATTTTGAGATTCTCTCTCATCTCTGACAGCCCCCCATTGCTCTATAATTCCCATGAGGCTCTTTGGCCTCGGCGCCGCTGACCCTCCTTTCATTGGCCGTACGGAGGGCACAGTGAGCGCATCAAAGCTGTTTCCTCTGGAGAAGAACGGGGCTGCCACTGAAAACATGCCATTTTTATAGTTTTGCTCCTTGTCACCAGATACGCATGAGATGCAGTGATCGTTGCGTGTTTCGCAAGCGTCTGTTTTGTGTGGTTCACTTCTCAAATTAAGAGAAAAAAATACAAATAAAATAAAATAAAACTACTTTTCCAAAGCAAAATAGAAACCAAATCAGTGCAATTTATCAAGACACTGCATCCTATGTGAGGAATATCTGGGTTTGGTTCTTTTCTACTTACACTGTCTCTGTAGAGCCATTTCAATGTAATGTGCTGTTTCTTTGTGTCTTTGTTGTCTCTTTTTTTCCCCTGTTCCCCCCCACCCCCTCCCTCCCTCCCTCGGAGCAGCATCCTGTCCCGTACAGGCAGAAAGGAGAGCCAGGAAGCTTCCAATTTGGCCGTGCCCATGACCATGTGTCTTTTTCCTGTGCCATTCCCACTCACCCCATCTCTAAGACCACAAGTCAGTTCCATCAACCCTACAGTTACTCGATCCCTCCTTTACAGCGTTCTGCGGGACGCCCCGGCTGACCGGGCTGGTGCCCCCCAGCAGAGTCGGGACGTCCAGCTCTCAGAATACCCTTCACTGGACTATCAGGGGCTCTATGCCACTCTCGTGACCTTGCTTGACCTGGTGCCTCTTCTGCAGCATGGTCAGCATGGTGAGTCACAGGCAGTCCGCTCTTTACTTTATTGGTTGATTCCATTTCCCACACTTGTTTCTGGGAAAATTAAAAACAAAGAAGCAACTTTTACTTACATTGCAAAAATGACAGTATTGATTAATAAATTAACTTCCGTTATGATAGACTTTTCAGAAATTTCTCAGGAGATGAAATAATCAAAAAAAGACTGACATTTGGCCATTTTAAGATGAAAAACTGGGCATTCTGCCTGGTTGGATCTAAAAATCTACCAGCAGAATTGCTAATGGATAGTACACATTTTCTGTTCTCACATATTTGTTTTTAAATTGTGAGTAAATATCGTGTAAAAGTAAGTCTTCATTTCAATTTGGCAATTTTCTGCTATTATAAAATTGTGTGTATCAGGTATTGGCCACCCTTCTTTCTAGAGATCGGCATCGGCTTTTGAACAAGAATCTAACATTTTCAAAGTCTGTCGTTGATTGTTTTTATTTTGCATCTTACTGATCTAAACAATGTGCTTGACCATGAAAATTGGTATTTTCTTTATTTCATCTTTCGTTCATGGGGCACACTCGTAAAGGGCTTTGTGTGGATAACCGAGTATTTTTAAGTATTGCAGTATGCAGTGTTTGGATGCATGCTAAAGATCGTTATTGTGACATCACTAATCTTTGAACGTCAGTATATTGTTCAAGCTGCATGAGTATTTCTATGTGGTTGAGGAAGATGAGGAACTCATTAGTTTCTCTTTCTTTCTCTATCAGATCTCGGCCAGGCCATATTTTACACCACAACATGCCTTCTGCCTTTCCTTAGTGACGATATTCTCTGCACTTTACCCTACACCATGATCTCCACTTTAGCCACGTTCCCTCCTTTCCTGCACAAAGACATCATAGAGTATCTGAGCACCTCCTTCCTCCCCATGGCTATATGTGAGTATACTGATACTGTCTTATTTTCACATGACTGATGTTTCAGGAACAAAGCAGGGTATTTTGTTGGAGCATATTTCCAGAAAGGAGACAAGTCTATCCAGAACAGTTCACTTTCTTTTTGTAAGATCAGCAGCAAGCACTAATGAAAGCTACATCATGTGAAAAGTTTTTACTTCAGAAATAAGAAATAAATAAGGTAAATCAGGAACAGATGTTTGTGTTTTTTAGTGGGTTCGACTCGAAGAGAGGGTGGCGTTCCAGCGTATGTCAATCTGTCTGCCTCCTCCATGTTGATGATTGCCATGCAATACACTTCAAATCCAGGTATCCAAATGAAAATGCATCACTGAAAATGATTTCCATTCTCAGTAAGTGATGGTAATTTGCAGAGGTTTCTGGGCCACATGCCAGTAGAGAAGTGTTTATGGGGAATGTGAACACGAATGTGAGCCCTTAGCTCATGAGATGTTGTTTCTGTGCTTGTTTTCAGTGTACCACTGTCAGCTTTTGGAGTGTCTTATGAAATTCAAGCAGGAAGTTTGGAAGGTAAGGGTTTGGTTTTTGCTGTCTATTTGGAGTTTCCTGTACAAGACATTCCTACTGACCCAGAGGCATCACTTGTTTTAAAGGATCTTCTGTATGTCATATCATATGGCCCATCTCAAGTCAAGCCTCCAGCTGTTCAAATGCTCTTTCATTACTGGCCCAACCTTAAGCCTCCAGGTGCCATCAGTGAGTATAGAGGACTGCAATACACAGGTGAGATCTGATGCAGTGAGTTGAAACTAAACATCAGTTTAGAGCACCTGAAATATACACATTATTTTTCTCTCTTTTTTGTTCACTTTCTCACAGCCTGGAACCCCATCCACTGCCAACACATTGAGTGTCAGAATTCTATTAATAAGCCTGCGGTTAAGGTACAGTTAATCTCTTTAATAAGTAGATTTAGTTTGTTTTTGTTTTTTGTTCTAAATTGCTTTTTGAGTTGGCCAAAACTTTGTCTATATTAAAATAATGTTCATTGCAAAACTGAAACAACAGCTCTGGCGAGTTGAGTTTAGTACCCAAGTGCAGTTTTGTTTGAACAAGATTCCAGGAACACAACAAAGCAGAAGATAAGATCAAAACCCAAAGCAGAATTCTCAGATTCTGCAGAAATTCGTGGATGTGACACAAATGTTTGAAACTTTTTTTGTTGTTGTTGGTAGTAGTAGCACCAGAGCGTGCTGCGCAAAATGGAATCAGACACTGGTTTACTAAAAAATAACCTTGGGAGAAACCAGGCTCACCAGGTGATGGCCAGTTCCCCTCTGGCTAAACAACATGGATATAATGTCAATATTACTTATTTATGTGCATTGCAAGTCATGTTTTTTCAGATGAATATTTTTTATTGGTTGATTCTCATACCAATACAGAGCAAAATATACATGCACAAAGTCAGCCATTATCCCTATTTAACCCCCATTAATTCCCTATCCCCCTCCCAGTCCCTAACCCTACCCCAACCCCCAACATTCCTGTGGTCCAAGCCTGAGTATGCACATATATATACACAAAGAAAAAAATATTCTCTCCACATGGTATTCACCAAGAGCCTTGCAGAAAGGTCATGTATTTGTTCCATTTCTTACCATATGCATCTAATCTGCCATCAGTTTATATGATATCTTTTCGAATGCTGCCACCCTGCCCAATATGTTGAACCATCATTGAAATGAGGGAGTGCCAGTTGACTTCCATCTTCTAATAATTATCTGTCTGCCAATCATTACACTTGTTTGGACACAGCTTTTTGTATGTTTGTCACCTACTTTTATAGCTGCCCCATCACCCAATATACAGTACACAAGGCAGAATGAAATTGAGTTTCTAAAACCTCACAGATAAAATTCTATGCTAATTCCAGCATACAGACTGCTCGTCAGACGCACAAAACCGCTTCAGAAGCAGGTGAAAACCTGGCCAGCAGGAGCCATCCCTGCTCTTCAGGACTGTTTTGAGTGTACTGACTGGCACATGTTTAGGGAGGCTGCAACATATGGCGATTCTACCAACTTGGAGGAATACACAGCATCAGTGACCAGCTACATCAGCAAGTGCATTGATGATGTCACTTTCTCCAAGACTCACAACACGCTCCAACCAGAAGCCGTGGATGACTGCGGAGGTGCGCAGGCTGCTGAAGACCCGAGACTCTGCCTTCAGAGCAGGCGATAAGGCAGCCCTAAGGACAGCTAGGGCTATCAGAGAGGCAAAGCGCGCACACGCCCGGAGAATCCACAGTCACTTCCAGGACAGCGGTGACACGCGGCGCATGTGGCAGGGCATCCAGGCCATCACCAACTACTGGACAACATCCGTTGCCTGTGACAAAGATGCCTCCCTTCCAGATGCGCTGAATGAATTCTATGCTCGGTTTGAAGTGCAGAACGACGTGGTGGCAAGGAAGACCCCCCCCTCCTCCCAACGACCAGGTGCTCTGTCTCACCACGGCGGTTGTGAGGAAAACTCTACGTAGAGTCAACCCACGGAAGGCCGCTGGACCAGACAACATTCCTGGCAGAGTGCTCAGAGGATGTGCAGACCAGCTGGCAGATGTTCTTACCGACATCTTCAACATCTCTCTGAGCAGCGCCGTTGTTCCAACGTGCTTCAAGACCACCACCATCATTACCATGCCAAATAAGTCTTCAGTGTCCTGCCTCAATGACTACCGTCCCGTTGCACTCACACCAATCATCATGAAGTGCTTCGAGAGGCTCGCCATGAGGCACATTAAGACCCAGCTTCCCCCCTCACTAGGCCCACTGCAGTTTGCGTATCGTCCAAACCGTTCAATGGACGACGCCATTGCCACAACCCTCCATCTGGCCCTCACCCACCTAGACAAAAAGGACGCATATGTTCGAATACTGTTCATAGACTTCAGCTCAGCATTCAACACAATAATTCCTCAGCACCTGATTGGAAAGCTGAACCTGCTGGGCCTGGACACCTCCCTCTGCAACTGGATCGTTACGTTTTATAGAGGGACTATTGAGAGCATCCTGTGCAGCTGCATCACTGCCTGGTTTGGGACTTGCACCGTTTCGGACCGCAAAGCCCTGCAGAGGATAGTGAGAACAGCTGAGAAGCTCATCGGGGTCTCTCTTCCCTCCATCAAAGACATTTACATAAAACACTGTATCCGCAAAGCAACCAGCATTGTGGACGACCCCGCACACCCCTCACACAAACTCTTTACCCTCCTGCCATCTGGGAAGAGGTACCGAAGCATTCGGGCCCTCACGACCAGACTGTGTAACAGCTTCTTCCCCCAAGCCATCAGACTCCTCAATACTCAGAGACTGGTTTGACACACACATACACATGTGTCCTGAGTTGCACTTTAATAACTGCCACTTTATAACTGTCTGCTACCTCAATAACTGCTATGTGCATAGAACACTATATCATAGTATGTTATGTTTACATTTGGCATTTTAATAACTGTCATCTTTTTGCACTACTGAATACTGGTCAGCGCTGCACTGTCTCTCACTGTGCCTATTGTAATGTTCATTGTTAGAAATTTATTGTACTGTCCCGTACTTTTGCACATGTTTTTGCATGTGCACTTTATATAGGTATATAGGTATAGGTATTATATAGGTATTTTATATAGGTATTTTTATTTAGTCTGTGTAGTCTCATGTGGTTCTGTGTTTGTCCTATGTTGTTTTATGTAGCACCATGGTCCTGGAGGAACGTTGTCTCGTTTCACTCTGTACTGTACTAACTGTATATGGTTGAAACGACAATAAAAACCACTTGACTTGACTTGACTTGACTTGGACTCTTAACTAGAATTCTTGAATCTTAGTACAGAAACACAGAGCATGCCAGCAGGTAGGTGCATCTTTTAAAACAAGCCTAAACAATCTAGAGGGAATTCAGCAGAAACAAAGCAAATTCTTAAACTGAATAAGGCATACCCTTGCATCCCTAGACATAGTTTAACATTTCTTTAAAATTCTTTCCCACTCCTCATCCTCAATACCAAGTTCAAACCTCTTTCCCCACTGTAAATACCTAAAAAAATGACCTAGAAATCCCAAATTACTTTCTTATATTTTCAAATGATCTCAAAGCTCAGTTTTCATAAAGGTCACCAAGTGTAGCAACACCCCTCTTTCTTACATGTTGATACATAATTTGGGGTTCAGCCATATAATTGAGGAAACAATTAGGCAAGTATCAAAATTGGACATATGGGAAACCTTATTTCTCCTACTCAAGGTCTTATACAACAAAGCTTCTGTTGGAGAATGGTCTTATCTTATTGGAACTCAAAAATAGAGATAATTATACTTTCACTCAGGGCATCTGAAGTGATATTCTTATTAAGTTGGCAGAAAACATTCATAATCACTGTACATTGTTGGGCCATGTAGACACTACAGAAGTGGCCTACGTGACTTAGGCCTATTAGTCAGAAGACACACTGTCTCCTAAAGCATGAAGGTAGATATGAAATTGTCTCAAACTGCTTGTATGAGCATGACACCACAAAGAACGTATATTAAGAATAATATATCATTAGCTCAAAAGGATATATATAGGATATATAAGTCCACCCCTTTACTAATCCCACTGTCATTTTCATTATTTATTTGAATGTTGAAGTCACCAACATTTAAAGCTCTATCCACAGTAACTGCAAGATCTTATAGAAAATCTGCAAATTCACCAAGGAAATCAGAATACGTCCTAAGAGATATACAGTGCATGCGGAAATTATTCACAGCGCTTCACTTTTTCCACATTTTGTTATGTTACAGCCTTATTCCAAAATGTATTAAAGCCATTATTTTCCTCAAAATTCTACAAACAACACCCCATAATGACAACGTGAAAGACGTTTGTTTGAAACCTTTGCAAATTTATTAAAAATAAAAATATCACATGTACATATGTATTCCCAACCTTTGCCATGACACTCAAAATTTAGCTAAGGTGCATCCTGTTTCCACTGATCATCCTTGAGATGTTTCTACAACTTGATTGGTGTCCACCTGTGGTAAATTCAGTTGATTGGACATGATTTGGAAAGGCACACATTTGTCTATATAAGGTCCGACAGTTAACAGTGCATGTCAGAGCACAAACCAAGCCATGAAGTCCAAGAAATTGTCTGTAGACTTCCGAGACAGGACTGCATCAAGGCACAGTTCTGGGGAAGGGTACAGAAACATTTCTGCAGCATTGAAGGTCCCAATGAGCACAGTGGCCTCCATCATCCGTAAATGGAAGAAGTTTGGAACCACCAGGACTCTTCCTATAGCTGGCCGCCCTGCCAAACTGAGCAATCGGGGTAGAAGGGCCTTAGTCAGGGAGGTGACCAAGAACCCGATGGTCACTCTGACAGAGCTCCAGTGTTTCTCTGTGGAGAGAGGAGAACCTTCTGGAAGAAAAACCATCTCTGCAGCACTCCAACAATCAGACCTGTATGGTTCAGTGGCCAGACGGAAGCCACTCCTCAGTAAAAGGCACATGACATAATGCCTGGAGTTTGCTAAAAGGCCTGAAGGACTCTCAGACCATGAGAAACAAAATTCTCTGGCCTGAATATCAAATGTAATGTCTGGAGGAAACCAGGCACCGCTCATCACCTGGCCAATACCATCCCTAGAGTGAAGCATGGTGGTGGCAGCATCATGCTGTGGGGATGTTTTTGAGCGGCAGGAACTGGAAGACTTTTCAGGATTGAGGGAAAGAGACAACCTTGATGAAAACCTGCTCCAGAGCACTCTGGACCTCAGACTGGGTTGAAGCACACAGCCAAGATAACAAAGGAGTGGCTATGGGACAACACTGTGAATGTCCTTGTGTGGCCTAGCCAGAGCCCAGACTTGAACCCAATTGAACATCTCTGGAGAGATCTGAAAATGGCTATGCACCGACGCTCCCCATCCAACCTGATGGAGCTTGAGAGGTCCTGCAAAGAAGAATGGGAGAAACTGCCCAAAAATAGGTGTGCCAAGCTTGTAACATCTTATACAAAAAAGACTTGAGGCTGTAATTGGTGCCAAAGGTGCTTCAACAATGTATTGAGCAAAGGCTGTGAATACTTGTGATTTGTTCATTTTTCAAACAAATTTCTTTCATGTTGTCATTATGGGGTATTGTTTGTAGAATTTTAGGAAAATAATGAATTTAATACATTTCGGAATAAGGCTGTAACATGGCAAAATGTGGAAAAAGTGAAGCACTGTGAATACTTTCCAGATACACTGTATATATATACTGTTGCATGGAGAAAAGACGACAGAGATTTTTTTATTTATATCTGACTGTGATACGTCTCCAGTTCTCTCATGAAGATGGAAGAGGGAGAATAAATAATACACGTGAGTCTTTATTTTAAACACACTTTCCTGAGTTTTTGCCACTGTTTGCTTTTCAGCACAACATGAACACACACGAACACTGTTGTGTGCGTCTCTCTCTCCCCCCTCCAGCAGTCTGGACTGCCCTCTTATCCCTTTCTAGCTCTCACTGTAACACAGAACAGCTGTTAGAGATAATTTCCTACAGGTGACAATCCTTACTGTTCTTGCTCTCCACAGACGTCGCTCGGCCATGCCCACATCATCACGCTGACGATGTCACATTAAGTATTATTAGTCCAAAATACTTAAACTTGTATCATGTACTCTGAGTAACACCAAAAACTTGTAAATTGTAGCAACACCTCCTCCTTGACCCTTCAGATGAGGCTCTTGTTTATAACAATAACTTGAAGGAGTAGACCCATTTACACCAGATATATTTATCTGGTTTATGCCAGGTGTAAAGGATTTCAATGGAAAGGAGGAGGCGAGAACCGGCTTGACAATATAAATAATATTTTAATCGTAAACTTAAAACAAAGGACAAACACACACATGACGGACATGTCCGTAAATTATCTCTCTCTCGTCTCACCACTGTCTGCCATCGGCCTTTATCCCTCTTGGAGGCTTGATTAGCCTGATACGGGACCGGGTGTGTATCATCAAGACCCGGCCCCGCCCTCCGCCCTGCCACACCAGGTTTCATTCAAACTGAGCTCATCCAAACGACGATCTGTAATCATTTCATTTACAATTAGTGCTTTCTTTAAAAGAGATCTAATGTTTAGTAGTTCTACCTTTTATATGATTTTTATTTTCTTTCTTTTTTTCAAGTTTGAACTCAATCAAATGTTTTCTAAACTATTTATTGAGAGGTCTGTGTTTGGTAGTTCGGGGAACAGACACAGTCTCTATATGATACCTAGGTGATAAACTCTCTTTGTATTGTAGTTTATGTGACCTGTGTGACATCTCAAGGTAGCTTGCAGATGGATAGTAAGCCATTCTGTCTACTTCCTGACCTGGGCCCCTGTTAGTCAAATATTATCACTATTAAGACTATGAGCCAGGCTTACATATGATGCCATGCGAGATTCAGACATGTAAATGGCAAGCTCTGTGCACTTTGCTAGTTTTTATACTTTTAATGCTATAAACCGGTGAGATTTGGCACACCCTGATACATAACTGTTCTAGGAAGACAACATGTAAAAGAATTCTAAATCCTCGGGCTCTGGAGACATTAAAAGACACTTATGTGCTCAAGCTCACTGCCATGGAAATAAAATTCACTGAGATGGTTACAAGAGTGGCGGATGTCGAAAAAAGGATAGATTATCTGGAGTCATCGGAGAGGGAATTAGCTGCTAATCTGCTAGCAACCAAACTAGACTTGAAGCGGGTCTGTGAAAAGTTGGAGGATATGGAGAATCATAGTCGGCGGAACAATGTCCAAATGATTGGAACTCCCGAGCGAGCAGAGGGTCAGAATATGGTGGAATTTCTGGATGGGCTCCTTCCGAGTCTGCTTGACATAACGGGCCATAAACTGGAAATCAAGTGAGCTCACTGAGTTCTGGCTTGGCGATCCACTGAGGGAGACAGGCCCCGATCAATTCTGGCCAAATTTCTGAGATCATCCGATTTTCACAATCATTTAACCACAGCATTTTCTTGTTCCTAGAATTTTCTTGTTCAAGGAATGCAAGAAACTCTTGCATCAAAGGAAGGTTGCTTTTGCATTGATGCTCCTTGCCAAATTGAGAACAGATGCTAAGGATGGCCGCATAGTATTGTATACTCCCAACAAGCATTGTCTTTAATAAGTCAATGGACTGGCTGAGAAAGTCATTGTGTGATGCTCACGTAGCAGCCGAGAGGACCTGACTCACTGAACATTCACTTGACTGTCCAAGGAATCTGGGCACCTTTTATGTTTCTTTTTGTGCTGATTTCACCAAGTGGCCGGAGTTTGTTTTGTGGAATAACACACATTTGGGACAGTGTTGTGGATGAATCTGCACATTCTTTGTGCTCATGCCTCCTATTGGTTGGAGTTTATTTTGTGGAGTATTTCTTGCAAGACATTGGAGTGATTGGGTCATTTTCTACACTCAAGTAATAGTCGAATGGGTCGGCTCACTGAAAATTGTGACTGCTCGAGGAAACTGAACAGCCTTTATTTTTGTTGTGCTGGTTCCGCCTAGTGGCTGAAGCTTGTTTTTGTTGAAGAACACACCTTCGGGACAGATATGTTGATGAATCTTCAGGTTCTTTGTGTTTATTCCACCTATTGGCCGGAGTTTGTTTATAGATTATGTTTTGTTGTGTTATTCTGTCTCACAAAATTTGTATAGAAACAACAGACTTGAACAGTCTGATGGCAAAGTTGTCGCGGGGGCTCTCGTAGGCGTGCATGGACTGTTTGAGTTTGGAGGGATGGACACCAGTTGGCGCTGTCGTGCGTGGGATTAATGCAGACATTTTTCTGTTTTCTGTTTGTTTGGTTTTGGGGGAAGTTCAGGGGTTTGATTGTTGCACTAATGTTGGAATGTGGTCTTTATAATTTTGTTTTTGACACACAATCTATTTTTTCTAATATGTCAAAATGTCAAATGTCAGTATGAGTGTCTCTCTCCACATGGAATGTGAATGGGTTGGGGCACCCCATAAAAAGAAGGAAGGTTATTTCTTTTCTTAAACATAAGAAATGTTATATAGTGTTTCTTCAAGGAATCACATCTTTCCCCACAGGAAGCTGAAAAATTTGGGAAGATATGGGGTGGGCAGGTTTTCTTTAGTGCTGGTTCAAGTAAGAGCAGGGGAGTCATTACATTGATAAGTAAACATCTACAATTCAAATGTCTCAAACAGAGTAAAGGTAAATTAGGAAGAGTCATTATTATTTTAGCAGAAATTCTGGAGCAAAAGTAAATTTTTACTAATATATGCGCCTAACACTGATGATCAGGTCTTTAATCTATCGATGGACTGAGTCCTTGGTCCTAGTGAAGGAAAAGTGTGTAAGCCCTCTAGAGTAACAATGACGCTTCACAGGATGTGTAAAAATGGGACAAGTTATTTTCATCAGTCCATAAGATTTATTTTAAAATAGATTTTTTTATATCTAAGTCAGTCATTTCTTCTGTTGTTGATTGCTCAACTGGAAACATATTAGTCTCAGATCATGCCCTGGTGAGTTTAGAGATTTTGCCTCATATGGAGAAAAATAAATCATATAGTTGGCACTTTAGTTTATCGCTTTTGCAAAACCCTGAATTCCAACAAATGTTAAAGGCTGAAATCAATGTTTATATGAAGAGCAACTGGTCCTCAGTATTCTCTGTGGGCGTGGCTTGGGAGGCACTTAAGGCGGTTCTTAGGAGTCGGATCATACAGTATGCCTTATTCATCAAATAAATCCAAAGCACGAGAACTCGTGGAGTTGGAAGGGAATATTAAAAGTGCCGAGTCAGAGGTGAATTGCCGAATGTCGTCTGATGGCCTCCGATTGAAATACAGATATAATAGTAGTTTGTCGCGGAATGTGGAGTTTTGGATATTCGGGGCAAGAAAGCATTTGGCTAGATATATAAAGCAGAGGGAGTCGTTTTTTAACCATTCCCTCAGTGAAATCTGCTGGTGGTGAAATTTTTACCTCGGCCATTGATATTAATAATGCTTTTAAAGAATTCTATCTTGATCTCTGTAGTTCCACATCTTCATCTACTGATGAAGATATTAGACACTTTGTGAAACTATTAGAACTCCCTAAACTGACGAATGAGCCAAAAAATGTCTCTTGATTCTGAGATAACCTTGGAGGAGATCGGTGAAGTAATTAAGGTCTGGCCTACAGGCAAGGCTCCTGGGCCAGATGGTTTGCCGATGAGTTTTTTAGTTGTTATGCTACAGAATTGGCTTCACTTTTGGTAGAAATTTTTATGGAATCATTAAAGTATGGAAAGCTTCTGACAACCATGACGCAAGCCCAGATCAGTCTGATTCTTTAAAAGGACAAAGATCCATGCTAGTGTAAGAGTTATCGTCCAATTTCCCTGATCCAGCTAGAGGCAAAAATATTGTCAAAAATGTTTACTAACCGATTAAGTAAATTTATGACATCTCTTATATGTATAGACCATGTGGGGTTTATTCGAGGCAGCAGCTCTTCTGATAACATCATGTGTTAACCTCAATATCATGTGGTAAAAAAATAAAAAATAAATATAATTTGGTCAGTGGCGAACGATCAGACTCCGGTCGCTGCCATCTCACTTGACGTCGAACAGGTGTTTGATATGTTAGAATGGGATTATCATTTTAAGATTTTGGAAATATAGGGGTTCAGAAATACTTTTATTGGATGGATTAAGTGACTTTATAGACACCCGTTAGTGGCGGTACAAACAAATGGATTAATTTCAGATTATATAAGCCGCGATAAAAAGGGAGGATGATTTTCCAGGGGTGATGGCAGGAGGTGTGGCACATATGCTTTTGCTTTATGCAGATGATTTTTTTATTATTTGTCTCCGACACGACGAAGTTCTCAGGATACAGAGTGAATTGGTCTAAATAAGAAGCTTTGGCTCTGACAGCATACTGCCTGTTAACGGCTTTTCAGCTGGGCACCTTCCAGTGGCCCAAACAAGGACATTAAATATTTGGGTATTTTATTCCCAGCAAATTTGTGTGATTTATTTAGAGTTAAATTTGACCCTTTAATAAAAGTGTTTGAGCGATGTGGGCTGTTGGGCTTCATTACATTTATCTATGATTGGAAAGGTTAATGTTATTAAAACGAATTGTATTCCAAAATTCAACTACCTGCTACAATCTCTCCCTGTATATGTCCCCCTTTCTTATTTCAAGCAATTTGAGAGCACAGCGAAGTCCTTCATTTGGAATGGTAAACGTCCTAGATTACATTTCTGTGAGTTGCAGAGGCCGATTGACAAAGATGGGCTAGGCCGACCCAAGATTGTGTTTTATTATTATCCATATAGTCTCAGACATTTGGCCCATTGGTCATTTCCACCTGAGAGAGCCCCTCCCAGGTTTTGTATTGAACAGGAAGTTCTTGCCCCTATTTTGCAATTTCAAAGCCTATCTATAAAACTAATCAGAGAAGTTAAATTACACCCTTTTATCTCATATTTGCACTCGGTATGGACAAAAGTGTCCAGAGTGTTTAATTCAGACATTTATTTAAATGCTGCTTGAAGTATATGGCTGAACCCAAAAGTATGTATTAATAACGCCCCTTTCTGCTGGTCAGAGTGGATTGTGAGGGAGGTTAATATGCTCAGTGTCCTATATGAGAGTGGAGTGTTACGATCCTTCGAAAAT
Organism: Moxostoma hubbsi; assembly: GCA_032164185.1. Lineage (NCBI taxonomy): Eukaryota > Metazoa > Chordata > Actinopteri > Cypriniformes > Catostomidae > Moxostoma > Moxostoma hubbsi. The sequence goes on along the minus strand of JAVLUX010000023.1, from coordinate 41,463,347 downwards.
ATGGTTCAACATTTTGGGATTCCCAGGTCTCAATTCTTTAGGTATTTACAGCTGCATCATCTGCTCTGTACTATTTTTGGGAGTAGCATTCTCCCCCCTAAAGCGGCAGATACTTAGGGAGAGGTGATTACTGCTTTTGGAAAAGGTGTTACGAACCCCTGTTTTAAGACGCTCGTTTCTCAAGGGGTCAGCAACATAAAAGGAGACGTGAGGCAAAATGCAATTTAAACATTTATTACAAGACTAACAAAGAATTACACAAACTCACATCTCTCATTAAAATAATAACACGTAAACTATACTAAAGTCAACAGATACCTAACAAAGACCAAATAATAGATCAACAAACATTAAATATCAAATAGAACCCGACTTGTCTTCAACGCTGGCTGCTGGGCATCAATAAGAACACGCTGAGCTGCTGGGCATCAATAAGAATACACTCGCTGTGTTTCACCGCTCCCCTGTGTCCATTTTCACACTTCCCTTATATACACACTCAAAGACCATTAAAGCAACGAGGCACAGGTGCGGAGGGGCGGAGCCTAACACTCAGAAAAGAAGAGACTAATTAGAGCACGAGCCAGATATATACACACACACACACAAATACAACACTCATAAGGCCTAGGCCGTAACACTTCCCCCCTAAAAGGAAGAATCAGACTCTTTTCTCTTTTCCTTTCTTACAAGGGAAAAAGAAAACTGATTCTAAATGAAACCTAAACCACTCCATGAGACAACGCATCTGCCACCATGTTGTCGGATCCTTTTTTATGATGGATCTCTAAATTGTACGGCTGGACCATTAAAGCCCAACGCATCAGTCGTTGATTATGGTTATACATTTTACTGAGGAAAACCAGCGGGTTGTGATCCGTATAAACTACGACTGGACAAGAACTAGACCCCACATAGACGTCAAAATGTTGCAACGCCAGCAACTAAAGTTTCCTTTTCAATTGTTGAGTAATTCAACTGATGACGGTTAAACTTAGCTGAAAAGTACGACACTGGGTGGCCTATTCCATCAGCACCCTCCTGGAGCAGGACAGCTCCCACTCCAACCGCACTAGCGTCCACCTCAAGCTGGAAAGGACGAGTCACATCCGGGGAGGACAGCACAGGTGCACTGCAAAGAAGAGACTTCGCAGAAAGAAATGCCTGCTGACATTCATTAGTCCAACTGAAGCAAACTTTAGGACTACACAATTGAGTTAAGGGGACAACAACACTTGAGAAATTTTTACAAAAACACCGGTAGTATCCAACCATCCCCAGGAATCTGCGCAGTTCTCTCCTCGTAGTAGGTACTGGATAGCTGAGGACAGCGGCCACTTTTCCGTCCAATGGCTGTACCTGACCATTTCCCACCTGCTTTCCTAAGTATGTGACAGAAGCCTTAACAAATTCACATTTCTTGAGATTTAACGTTAAGGAAGCAGCTGCTAAACGGCGAAATACGTCATATAAGGAAGACATGTGTTCAGCCCATGTAGACGAATAGATGACTACGTCATCCAAATAAATATTGCAGTTAAGAACCTTGCTTAAGACCATTGACATTAAACGTTGAAACGTTGCCGGTGCGTTTCGCAGGCCGAATGCCATTCGCGTGTATTGCAGGAAAGCGTCAGGGGTTACAAACGCGGAGACCTCAGAAGCGCGTTCGGTGAGAGGCACCTGCCAATACCCTTTCAGCAGGTCTAACTTGGTGATATATTTTGCACCCCCAAGATTGTCAATACAATCATCAATACGCGGTAGCGGAAAAGCATAGGCCACAGTGACAGAATTGACCTTTCTAAAGTCAGTACAAAAACGAAAAGACCCATCAGCCTTTGATACCAAAACGCACGGCGAACTCCATGGACTATGGCTCGGAACAGCAAAACCATTTCGCAATAAATATTTCACTTCATGTTTCATAGTTTCTCTCTTACTTATTGGGCAACGATAAGCATGTTGCTTGAGTGGTAATACACTACCGACGTCGATGTCATGTTGAATGATACTAGTACCGGGAGGAACATCATTAAATAAAATTAAAAGAAAATTATCTATCAGTTTCATTAGGTCTCCTCGCTGTTCGATCGATAAATAGGATAACTGAGAGGCAAGCAAAGATAAAACTTCTGAGTTTTCAAAGCATCCTCCCTGTAAAACTTCCATGGATACATTCAACCCATCATCCTCAGTGTCGGTAGGCAAAGTATAAGTTAACAATGAAACACGCTCAGTACTTACCTCAGTCACTGGTTCACGTACAGAACCATCAACAGTATTCTCTTTTGGTTCAACACGACATACATATGGTTTCAGCATATTCACGTGACATAAGCGAGTTTTTCGCCTCCGCTCTGGAGTGTATAGGATGTAATAATTTTCACTCAACTTACTTTTGATCACATAAGGACCGGAAAAACGCGCAGAGAGAGAGGACCCCGGAATGGGAAACAGCACTAAAACTTTCTCTCCTGGCAGAAAATTACGCACCACTGCCTTTCTATCAAAGCGTTTCTTCATCTTCTCTTGTGAAAGAGAAAGTGCTTCCTTCGCCGAAGTACAAGCATTACGCAAGCGCTCACGAGTACTCGACACAAAATCAAGAACATTTGTCTTCGCGGACAAACCTGTACAGAGAAATTCCTCCAACATTTTTAAAGGTCCACGGACTTTATGCCCGAACACCAGCTCTGACGGGCTAAACCCAAGCGAATCCTGTCGCGCCTCACGCACCGCAAATAAGACGAATGGAACTCCATCGTCCCACTCATTCCCAGTCTCTATACAATAATTACGCAGTGCAGATTTTAATGTTTGATGCCAGAGCTCCAAAGCACCTTGCGACTCAGGGTGATAGGCACTTGACACGACATGAGACACCCCAAGAGCTTTTAACGAGTTATGAAAAACACGAGACACAAAATTTGAACCCTGATCGGTTTGGACAGTTTTCGGCAACCCAAAAGTTGTAAAAAACTTCGTTAAAGCTTTAGTTACCGTTTTAGCCGTTATGTTCCGTAACGGAATAGCTTCTGGAAAACGTGTAGCTACACACATGATTGTCAATCAATATTTACAACCAGACTTAGAACGAGGAAGTGGACCCACACAATCAATGAGAACACGCTCGAATGGTTCGCCGACTGCAGGAATAGGACAGAGAGGAGCAGGCGGTACCACTTGATTAGGTTTCCCACTGACCTGACAAATATGGCATGTTTTACAATGCTTCACGACATCAGATTTTAACCCCGTGATTTTAGAAATGTTGGAGCACTCGATTATAGGTCTTGGTTATTCCAAGATGTCCAGACCAAGGATGGTCATGGGCCAGACTTAAAACATATGGTCAATTTCAAAGGCACCACAATTTGATGCACCACATTCCAATCTTCCGGCTGCTCAAAATTTAACGATCTACTCCACTTACGCATGAGTACAGTATCATTCCAGTAAAACTGGTGATTACGCAACGATATTGGGTTACTTTCAGCACTCGCATAACGTTTGTCTAATGAAGGATCATTTCTCTGGGCTTCAATCAAAGTTTCATGCGAAACAGGTAACCCAGCATTAAGATCAAAGCAAACGGATGAATTCAAAGTCATTTTAGACGCATCTGAAGATTCGGAAAGAATATCATCTTTCAGAATATTTGAAAAGACAAAATCACAGAGAATACTTTCTTGAATGTCATGCTTCGCTTGTGCTCGCGTCGTAACAGCATTAACCGAAAACACATCTGGCAAACTTTCAGTAAGTACATCAACCTGCAACTTATTACATGGAACATCAGTCACTTGCACTACCGGCATTACCTTACCTCCAGCTAGGTCATTCCCCATGATAAAGTCAACACCTTTTACAGGTAAAGAGGGACGAACCGCAACATCAAAAACCCCAGACTCCAAATCAGAAGAGACGTATACGCGATAAAGAGGAACGGGCACAAAACCCATTTCAATACCCTGCACAATCGCTCTGGTATTATATGCCGAGTCAGCACAAAAATCGAAAATATCTGATAATATAAAAGACTGAGACCCTCCTGTATCACGGAGGATTCTTACAGGTTTTCGACCTTCGACCGTATCAGTTAACGACACAAATCCATCGAACATGAAAGGCTGGAAACAGCTATCAGGTGTCGTAGGAGAAACCGAGAACGACGGAGACAAAGTTTTCACTAAAACAGAACCTCAAGGCTGAAAAGATGAGGACTCTTGTCGCTCTTGTTTTCGTTTTAGGGTACGACACTCAGCTATCATATGTCCCATTTTGTGACAATAACCGCATTCTCTCTTAGATTTTAAACTGGTAGGAACCCATTTGTTTTTAGAATCAAGATTTTCATTTTCGTTTAGTGAAGGACCCCCAGAATCAGACGGACGCTTAAAAAACACAGTTTTGTGCATTAATGCGTACTCGTCAGCTAACACAGCAGCCTGTTGTACCGTACTAACTTTTTGTTCGTTTAAGTACAACGCAGTACGTTCTGGAACACAGTTTTTGAATTCTTCAATCAACAGAAGTTCTTGCAAAGAATTATAGTCAGTTACAATGCACGCTTTGATCCACCAATCAAATAGAATACCCTTTTCACGAACAAACTCTTGAATTGTAGTTTTCACGGCATCGTACTGCACACTTTCCTCTAACGAGAGAGATGCACACACCTCTTGCGCCTTACCTGATAATTTACATTGTAACATTAGTGCCCAGACCTCGTTTGGCCATCTTAAAGCTACAGCAATTTGTTCAAACGCTTGAAAATACGCTTCAACTTCCTTCTCACGGAAGGGTGGAACAATAGAAATGTTTTTAGCCACATCAAAATGTGTAGAAAACGGTGCTACTACAGACTCAGATGCAGTACCAGCCGATACAGAATGAATACTTGAATCAGATGGACCAGCCGGTGTCTCAGAATTACCCTTTAAACTAGATGTTTTAAATGTAGATTTTTTTAGGTACCTCTGGGGCAACCTGCAACTCCAACTGCCGCAGTCGCACTTTCGTATCAGCATCAATTCGATACATTTCGATCTGACGTTTCAAATCATCTTGTCTCGCCTGAGCTCTGTCCTGAGTCTCCAATTGTAACCGTGCTAATCGTAACTTTAAATGTGAATCTGAACGAAATACCGGTGATGCCTCTGTAGAAAGAGAGAGAGACTCAAATTTAGGCATTGAAAAAGACGGACCTACCTCAGCACCAACTCCAGTCAATGGAGTCACTGGATCACCAATCGCCACACGTAAGGAAGGACTTCCCACAGCCGGTGCCGCTAACTCTGCTGCTGATATAGAAACAGACTCCATAGGAGGAAAAACCCCCTTATTAATCAAACTAGCCACTAAACAAGCTTTTAACTCCTCTTTACGCAGTGTTCTAGAGATAGAAATCTCAATGTTGAGCAATAAGAAACAAATCATTTTTCCGACATGTCTCTAATACTTCAACATTAGGTTGATCTATAAATTGATCTAACTCAAACGTAGCCATCTTCAAAAGAAAAGAAAACCAACATATAGGCAGTAAGGGTAATCCAGCGCACTCCAGACCTACTTACCTAACCATCAATCTAACTATATCCTAACTAGTCTTCAGAGGGTACCGATTAAGAGATTGCTCTCTCCCCCGGAATACCTCCAAAAATAACAAGCTAAAATAATAAAGAAAAACAAGAAACAGCAAACCGTCGTCAGGACTGGTGCTAAACACAGTCCTGCTGGCTTACTCTTTCTAACCGGAGATTGCGTAGGATCACTCCCAATCTGCACCACAGAATCCAATCAGATTAATCAAACTAATCAAAGATGTCGTAAATTAGGACATCATCCCGGACGAGCACCCAATTATGTTATGAACCCCTGTTTTAAGACGCTCGTTTCTCAAGGGGTCAGCAACATAAAAGGAGACGTGAGGCAAAATGCAATTTAAACATTTATTACAAGACTAACAAAGAATTACACAAACTCACATCTCTCATTAAAATAATAACACGTAAACTATACTAAAGTCAACAGATACCTAACAAAGACCAAATAATAGATCAACAAACATTAAACATCAAATAGAACCCGACTTGTCTTCAACGCTGGCTGCTGGGCATCAATAAGAACACGCTGAGCTGCTGGGCATCAATAAGAATACACTCGCTGTGTTTCACCGCTCCCCTGTGTCCAGTTTCATACTTCCCTTATATACACACTCAAAGACCATTAAAGCAACGAGGCACAGGTGCGCAGGGGCGGAGCCTAACACTCAGAAAAGAAGAGACTAATTAGAGCACGAGCCAGATATATACACACACACACACAAATACAACATTCATAAGGCCTAGGCCGTAACAAAGGTCACCTGCCAAAAAAACCCCTGCCAATTCAGAGTCTGGGAGATGGAGATTCAACTTCTATCAAGAGATTATGGGAGAAAGATTTAAACTTGGTATTGGAGGAGGGAGTGTGGGCTAGGATTCTAAAAAACGTCAAGTCTACATTTAGGCCTTGTCCACACTAATACGTATTCGTTTGAAAGTGTATCCTTTTCTCTCCGTTTTGGCCTTCCGTCCACACTAAGATGGCATTTTGATCAATTTGAAAATGCTGTTTCAGTGTTGTAGTGTGGACTGTGAAAATGGATATATCTGATAATGAGGATGTATTTGTTGTCATGTGACGCAGTCATGTGATCTATCCAACCAAAACAATCAAGATTGTGGCCTGTGTTATAGTAGCACTGTTGTACTTGATACTGACTTTGATAGACTTGTTAAAAAAGAAATGTCAATTTGTACATCCATCACATTGCATTCCTTCAAAAGGCGAAGGGAAGTTTACTCAGAATTGGTGTCCGGTGATGGAACACGAGGACTTTTGTGTTTCAGACCGTACATGCAACGGGGATTTTCTGCATGTGCAGTAACATTATTTAAGGATTTTCCTACATTTCAGTGTGGATGAGCAGTTTTGGAAAATGCTTGAAAACGCTAGTGTGGACAGAGAGCGTTTGAAACGAAAATGCCATTTTCAAATGTATCCGGATTAATTTATACATAGCCTTAGAGATGCAATGGTGTGCCTTATGCAATTTAAGATTTACATAGATTTTATTGGACCCACTCTAGATTGTATAGGCTTGGTCTTAAAAACACACCCACCTGCTGGCGATGCCAATCAGAAGATGGGGACACAGCCCATGTTTTTTGGTGGTGTGTTAAGATCCAAGAATTTTGGTTGAAGGTTCAGAGTTTTATATGTGGTATATTGGACACTCGGGTTTCTTTCTGCCCCAGACTCTGTGTTTTAGGCGATGGGGCGTCATTTATTTGGGGGAGTCCTGGCCAGTGTTATGATTTGCAGACCAATCATACTTAGGAGTTGAAAGTCGGCTGGAGCGCCCTAATTACAGGAGTGGCACACAGATGGGCATTGTGGCGGAATTTGAGGGAATGTCGTATAGAAGGCTAGGTATGATAGATTTGTTCAATTAAAATGGGAGATGAGTCTGTCTCTCTTTAACAGGCAGATCTACCCCAAAACTCTTCCAATTGTTTATAAATCATATGCTATTCTCCAGACACCACTCAGACGTCCAGCCGTTCAGTTACACTAATCTACTATAAACCTCATCACCACGATGAGCAGGGAGGGGATCAGAGCATATTACACTGTCTTGCAAGTTCACACACCTATTTAATATTATCTTTAGTGATCTCCGACTGGTGAAACCAGACATCCTTAGTGCCGACATGAATACAAATTTTAGAAAATCTATGTTTAGCATTAGCCATCACTTGTAAATTTTATCTGATGTCAGACACTCTGGCAACCAAAGTGCAGTTTACAATATAATCACCAATAACAAGGGCTCTTTCTTCATGATTCTCATCACTGTGTGGGGAAAAATCTATTGGAAACCCTAAAAGGAATTTGAGAGTGGTGTCGCTTTGCTGCCGAGACGTCACCGAAAACGCCCAGCTAAGGGGGCTCTACAGCATGATCTTTGAATTCATGATCTTATGGAACTTGTGGACATGGTAGTATTCTGTTTCTATTGCAAAGTACTGTAAGAATGCAAGTTGAGTCCTAACAAATGGATTTGCATCTGAGGCCCAGTTGCAGTATAAAACCATCTTCTCTGACAATTAAAAAAATATACATAATTCTACATAACCTAGATGTCCCCTTTTTAGTTGGTCACTTCGACATTGTGTAAATTGACGCTATGGGAATCATATATATTATCGCTGTGCTACTGATTCACTCATGCTAGAGCAATGCACAGTAGTCAGTAGGGTAGTGAAAAAGCATTGATTAACCTTCCCTTTGTATTGACATAGTAAGGTATAGGAAAAACATTACTGTGTTAGAGTTAGGGTAGTGAAAACATTAATAAGAAGCTCTCCTTTGTAGGACTTGGTATTGATACAGATTTCCTGATTCAATTCGATTCTGATTTAGATTTGATTCAATTCAATATCAATTTATTTATTTATTTAAATTTTGACTTTAAAAATGAACAAATAAATGTATTCAATCAATAAATAAGATTTTATTTTTTCCATGTTTTTTGTTAAATTGCATAATTTGTACTATTTACAAGTATTTACATTGATTAGTTGAACACATGCTAAAACCTGTACTGTCACTTTAACAAAAAATGGCATTTCTGTAAAAAAGACTTGAATGGCTTAACCACATCTGCGTGATGCATGATTCAAATAATATATTTTTTGTAGTTGTTTGTGATCAACAACTGACTGTAAAGAACAGAAAGGGTATTAAAAGAGACAGTATTCAATGACAAATATGTTGCATGGACTGCATCCTTGAACACACATTACTCGGAACAACTTTTACTCTCAACACACTGTGAAAGGATCTCACTGCTCAACACGTAATGACTAAACTACACAATTACTGGTGAGTGAGATTTAAACATTTATCAGCCATTAAATGCATGCACAGCACAAAATGTTGTTGCAAATGCGAGTGATTTCCTCTTATTGTAGTGGAGGGTTGCGCGTTGAGTGAAAGATTGATCTTGGGATTTAAGAATCGCTATCATGATTGTTCAAATAAATATTGTGATTAATCCGAAAACAACATTTTTACCCACTCCTTCTTTGCATGACAATGGGAAGGGAGAGAGCACCCAGTTCAACGATATTACAATGAAACTCTGCAACATGGTAGTGAAATACTGACACACCAACCCTCCTTCACAGTCAAAATCTGGAAGAGAGGTAGGAAAGAACCAAGTTGTATAACCTGACAAAGGTGTTAGGGGAAGCCCAGCTTCTACTAGACACCAGGAAGAGGCCATGTTCCTGGGGGAATTAGCTTTTAAGGGATAGTTCACAAAAAATGTTAATTCTCTCATTATTTACTCACCCTAATGATATCCCTGGTGTGTATGACTATCATTCTTCTGTAGAACACATTTGAAGAAAAACATCAGACATCTAGTTCTTCACTAAATTACTGACCAAAGGGTGTCAGCTGACAAACCAGAGGGTCGTGCCCCATCGCTACACTTTGAGCATGGATGGAGAGAGCTCTGCATCACTCGAACACCATCTGCATAGGGCAACATGTGTTTATTCCTGGCTCACAATGGTGGAGAAAGCGAGAGTGCTCTGTAAGGCTAGAAGGCTAGCCTTTCGTTTTGCAATATGGCAGTCTTATTGCATGTAGCTAACAACAACTAAGACTAGCTAACGTCATGCAGCAAATTCTTTCCAGGCAGGATCAATGACCTGAACGCTCACTGAACAGGGAGAGCACCAGGTCATAACAAGCAGCTCGAGCTACTTGTATGGGAGCCTCCGAGGTCTGATATCATGAGGAGAGGGGGCCTGAATAATTTTTGACGAAGAAAGCTTGCAAAGACAAAGTTTTTGAATTTCATGCACTTTTTTTCACCAGGAAAACACTTGCAATTAGCAAGTGGCTCTTTTAGTTTCTCTTAGCTAGAAGAACAATATAAAGCAATACAATACTCTCACCGAGATGCAAAGGATACTCTGATCATCGGAAGCACAACAGATAAGAAAATAACCATTAACTGTTTTCGGTGTGCCAGATCAAGACAATGAAGTGATGAGACTGATACAGAGTATGAAAGATCAAATTGTGACCCTGAAGAGAAACATTCTGATTAAATGCTGCTGTGCTCTGGTTGAAATGCCCGCAATGATGCGCACATGAGGAGCGAAGTGCCAAGCCCCATCTGCCAATGAAAGTGGCGTAATTACATACAGGCTTTAGAGATCATCACTACTGGGGAGAATTTCCAAAGCATCAGCTACCGGTGCAGCTTCGAAGTGACCAACATGAAATGGAACCATAGTAACTACAAAATGAATTATGGTTACTATAATATACAATACTAAAACCATGGTTATTATATAGATACTACATGATTATCAAATCAATGACTGTTATGCACTTGGTTTGCTTAAGGGATCTAAAGTAAATACAGAACCTCAGACTGCCATCTATTCTTGGTACTAAAGTCGCCATGCCATGCCACTTACTATTTGGTGGGAAAATTGTTTATGGCCTTCTAGACTCTGGGATGTTTCCACTGGCTGTATGAACGTATGGCTTCATCAGCTAGCAGCAAAACGAACCGTTAGTTCACCAAACTTTGCAGCAGAGCTGGGGTCATGCTACTTGACCCAGACTTGAAGCTCTGGAGCTAGCATTCCATGTACTGCTCAAGAATGATTATCTCAGCAACTTCTGACTTGCTTCAACACCGGTGTTTTACCCACTTATTGAATGTGTCTTTTAGCTGCACATAGATTTTCTCATCTGGTGCCACTTTTGTGGACCCATACATCAAATGGAATGTCACTGGATTCATGTGAAATTTGTACAAAATTGCTGCTTTCACACTCTCATAAACAAGAGATTCATTAAAGCACTGTGAGTTTTGCATTTAAGTAATTGCACTAGCAGTCGGTTGTTGGCCCCCAACAAGCTATTCTCTGAAACGTGTCTTTGTTAAATGGTTGTAGTTGAGGTTCTGTGTCAGCCCTCAGGTGCTCTGATGTTTGACCAACTGTCTGCAGTAACCCCTGATGAGCATGGATCAAAGACTGGAGGGAAGAGCTAGTCTTTGTGTGGTTCTTGTGTGCATTTCCATATGGACACATTACATGTCTTGCAATTCCTTCATCAGAGCATTCCTCCAGGATGCTTGCTGGTTCTGGTTCCTCTGGATCAGCTCCTCCTGTGGCTGTTCCCACTTCTCCATCTAGCTTTGCCATCTTCCTTGGTTCATTTTGACCAATGAGGGAGGGAGATTTTTTTTTTTTTTAAATTGCCCTACACTAAAATATATGTATTTTTAACATATTGAAAAATTAGTTCTGGTGGCCCCTTGGCCATGGCAATGATGATATTGCCCAGATCACTGGCTGGAACTCCATATATAGTTTGAGATTCCGCTCATACACTCAAACTCCTATTTTGTTGTGTTATGTCATAAACAAATAACAGAGGAAGAGCGGTGAGAATACATTAATTAAAACTACTCTATAAACAAGTGTGAGCATGTAACTCAGCAATGAAGTAAAGCAAACGATTGCAGGGTAAACTTTGATAGCGGTGAATGTTAGACCAGCACAAATATCATTTTTGCTTTCCTTTTTGCTCCAACATCAAAAGAAATATGCCACTATTACATTTCCACGTATTTACATAGAGAGCGATGGATTACAACGTGACGAGAGAAAATGACTAATTTACTGTCACACTCAGCAGTGGTGTTAGAAATCTCATTGCATCTGTGGTAAATAATTTTTTAATTCCAGGGTAATCTAATACAAATTAAACTGTTATAAAATCACGCTAAATAATTAAAAAACTGCAAATATAAAAACATTTGCTAGATTTACGCTCCTAAATATGGCAGAAAGGCATAATTTCATTCCTCTTCTGGTCTATGCTGGTTAGTGCTGATTTGGTGCCACTCTAGCTGGTGGATCAGAATATCCAAACTTTTCACCAGCACAACTTACCTGGTAAAGCTGTTTGACCAACATGGTCTTTCTGATGAAGACCAGAAAAAAAGAAAATGTGTTTCGAAACTATACAGTACATTTGTGTGAGGACAGAGCTGGCTTAGCTATGTCATACAGACGCCACACAAACACAAAAGCAGAGTAGGAAAAGATGAAACTCAATTACTGAAGAGATAATGAGAGCAGATGAGCTGTGCCACCATATGACTTACATCTGCACACATGAACGTTTTATGCTACAAATGTTCATTTTTAGTGTTCTTTGCATGCACCATATGATATTTTTAAGATGATATTAAAAATTAACAGATTGGTGTCAGATAGCGGTGTAACTGTATTTGGTTGAGTAATTGGTTGCTTTCGTAAACGCCAGCAACAGCGAGAGAGGAAATGACTATTTTATTTATATAAATTCCGCACCTGCATTCCAATCTACATCTTGATGTAACCCTTCCTCATGACCACGCAGTGTGTTTTCATCAGATGAATGGGAGACTAAACAAAAGTTAAAATGTAACGAGACTGCAGTATTCCCAACAGACTCGTGCATATCGTGCCATTTGCATATCACAAGCCGGCAGCACTTCACTTTCGGTTAATTGCGCGAGTAACGCACAGGCTAGGCAGATGACAGTCTACATTCCGTGTTTCAATTGTTTCCTTTTGCTTTCAGAACAGTTTGTGATGTAATAGGATAAACACCATTATTAACCTTGAGATTTAAATACAGTTTCACCTGCCATAAACCATCGTCACATTCCAAATTACATTAAACCATTACAAGAGAAAGCATAAACCCACATCATGGGATTAAAAAAATAGAAATGATTCAAAATATAAATGAAACCTGGAAATAAAGTTTTTGGATTTTGCAGGTGCGATTCACCAAATATGCACAGCCATTGACCAGGAAAATAAAAAACGGTTGCTGACCCCTGTTCTAAACAATACTCGCTGAACAATAAAGAAAGCTTTAAAACTATGCTCTCTTACTGCAGACTTTATTATAATCAAATTTTTTTTATTTATTTGCCTTTTTTACCCCATTACTTTCTAATTTCTTCTATCTTTCCATTTACTGTGGGCCTAAAGCACTTTTAAAAAATGTAAGTATTTTTTATTCACACAATATCGAGAATGAGAAAATGTCAACGATACGACAAACTGCAGTAGACATGAAAGCGTTACATCACTAGTTTTAGATGAGGAATGAACATGTTTATCTTTGATATGCTTTTTTCTCAACAATAAAACATATTGTCATTTTACTCAGCGATATCTCATTTAGACTGTACTTTAAAAAAGGTTATGCATAAATAGCATTTGTAAACTAGCCTAAACATAAATAACTCCTGTTGTTCGTTATTAGCGATAAGACAACACACCTGTATTCTTCTGCGTGTTGTACGGAGGTCTTTCTTGAAGGAATATTGTGAAAATTGTCCTCCTGTATGACGTTCTTTCATCTGTAGAACACAAAAGAATTTGAGTTCACCAACATTGTATGGGAAGAAAAATGCAATGAAAGTGAATGTGACCGCTTCTCCTGTTTTCATTTTTGACGCACTTATTGTTTTCTTTATTTGCACAGAGGCCATTGTCTTACTTTCTAGGCATTTTAAGACCCAATTTTCTTTAAAGCTGCTTTGAAATGACATATAATGTGAAAAGCATTCAACAAATAACTGGACTTAACCAGCTATTGAATGAGCTCGTCTTTTTCAGATGTGTATCGATCCAACCCTCTCTGTTGCCCTGGGTGACAAACCCCCTCCGTTATACATCTGTGAGGAGTGCAGTCAGAGGATTGCTGGGTAAGCTGCATTAAATCAACAATAGAGTTCATCTCGTGTCCTGCTGTCTGCAGAATTGTCAGCCCCATCCTAAAAGTGACCTGCAGTTGCTGTCTAGAAAGACACTTTAGCAACACTTTATTATTCTGTTGTGAATCTGTCCGACAGTTGATGTTCATCAGAAAATGTTTGTGTGTTCTCATGTTCCTTCACAGTGATCATGCTGAGTGGCTCGTTGATGTGCTTTTACCACAAGGTCAGTGATACATAACCACATTTTAAAACAATTTATTAAGATAACAGGCTAATCTTAAATGGTATTCTTGAATCATTTTTGTCCAACTGAGAACATCCCCAGATGTCCCCAAATAGAGACTTATGGGGGCAAATTTGCACATACACAGAATCGTAGATGCTGAAATAATTACACATAAATATGGTGTATTTATATTTGTATTCCAGAGATAATGAGCAGAGAGAACAAAGACATTCTGCTTAATTTCTTTTCCAGAGAATGACTTGGCACTTTTGCTTCTTCATGTTTTATATTATAATTAAACCCCTCATGATTTCATCCTAACAGCTGAAATTTCTGCTATATGTCAGAAGAAGGTAAGCCTCGCGTGAGGGGACCGCCGTGTGTTCATGTGTGTGTGTGTTTGCTCATGTGTGTCCGTGTCCTGAGAGTGGGCTCATCGTTAAAACATCATTATCAGTGATTTATTACATCACATCACAGCTGGACTTTAACCCTGATCGCTGATTTGAGTCGTGTGTGTCATGATCTTTAGAGTTTAGAATTATTTATCCAGCAGAGATATATTTCTACACACACGTCTACTGTTCATCGTGTGTTTTTACATCGCTTACTCCCAATCATTGTCCTCACTCTACCAGATCTACCTTTTACTCATTCACCATCTCTCTCTCTCTTTCTCTGTAATAGAACTGCAGCTCTCACGTCCGGCGGGCTGTCGTCACCTGCTTCTCAGTTGGCTGCTGCGGTCGTCATGGTAACCGGCCAGTGCGCTATTGCAAGCGTTGCCATGTCAACCACCACAGCAGTGAGGTGGGGGCATCAGCGGAGACACATCTGTACCAGACGTCCCCACCGCCCATCAACACACGCGAGTGCGGAGCAGAGGAGCTGGTGTGCACTGTGGAGGCCGTGATCAGGTGCGGCGCGCCCTGCTGGACGACAACATCATCACAAACATGACCTGATTTCAGCCCAATTCATCACACAGAGGATTGTCACAATGTCATACGGCAACAAATTCAAAGCTGTTAGCAAATTGGGTTTCACCAGAGAAAAAAGGGCAGCTCTCTCATGACGAATATACAGTGTGGCTCAATTAAATCTGGAACTAAACCGAATATTTTCAGATTTCTAGATCAGTAATCAAATGTAAGTAAATTAGTGACACTGATCATGTGAACTCTTTGTACAGATGGTTAGACTGAAGCACAAACCATGCTGGAGAACATGATCATGGGGTTTGTTCATGTTCAGCTCCAGTGCTTGCTGTCATTAAAGCAAAGTGGGCATAACACATACAAAGACATTCTTAAGTTCTTTCCTATTTAAAGGAAAAAATGATTCAATCATACTTATATTTCACTAGACTCTTTCAAATGACTAATGTGTGCAGCGTGAACAGAATGTAAATCAAACACATTTGGTAAAATTCACTCTTTCATGAATACAGGTTCATATTTTTGTCGGAAAGTGTCTCACAGGGTCTTTTCACATTTTTTGACATTGAGATATGTAGATATAAAATAGGCAGCAATCATTGTGAATCATGGATAGAGATGTGATGGATGTTAAATATTGCCGCAGTCTGTTGAAAGAGGCCGAGATCCACGCGGAGCTGCGTGAGTTTGAGCTGAATCGCCGCCGTCAGATGGGTCTGTCCGCATCCCATCATTCCCTCGACAACCTGGAGTTTGACAACAAAGAAGATGACCAGCATGACCAGAGATTACTCAGTCAGTTCGGCATCTGGTTCCTGGTAAGAGGTTTATGTGTTCATCAGAGTATCTTCAGTGCCTTGTCTCTGTAAACTAACACATGTACCCACTGCATCACTCGCCCAGGTGAGCCTGTGCACGCCCAGTGAAAACACGCCCACTGAGAGTCTCGCCCGATTGGTCAGCATGGTCTTTCAGTGGTTTCACTCCACGGCTTACATGATGGACGATGAGGTGGGCAGTCTCGTCGAAAAACTCAAACCACAGTTTGTCACAAAGTGGTTAAAGACGGTGTGTGACGTGCGCTTTGATGTTATGGTCATGTGCCTGTTACCCAAACCGGTGGAGTTTGCCAGGGTGAGTCGACTAAACACACATGTAATCACAGGTGATTTATAACAGTGAACTACACACTGCACGTTTACAGCTGGTGTGTGTGTGTGTGTGTGTGTGTGTGTGTGTGTGTGTGTGTAGGTGGGCGGTTACTGGGATAAGTCGTGCAGTACAGTGACACAGCTGAAGGAGGGATTGAACCGGATTCTGTGTTTGATTCCCTATAACGTGATCAGTCAGCCGCTGTGGGAATGTTTCATGCCGGAGTGGTTAGAAGCGATTCGCACTGAAGTTCCAGACAATCAACTCAAAGAGTTCCGCGAAGTTCTCAGGTATACACACTCCGCATTACTCAACTGTTGCACTACTGTTATTGATGTCATGGACATGAAGTGCTGCTTTGTGGAATAAAACTATATTATATTATTACTTCTACAGACACAGATCTACTGGCAGTAGTTAAACTACTAACTTTGAGCAGCCACTGGGCCTGTCTCTAATATAATCTGTCTAACAAAATTGCGTATAGATGATATGCCACACTGACAACACTAAATAATATAATGTCGTGAAGAGTATCTAATATAATATGAAGCTGTGCACATTAAAACATACAGTATGAAGATGGACTGAAGTCCATTAAATCCACTACGTCATCGTGCTACAGTCCGCAGCGAGGACAGACTCCATGTGCGCGTGCATGTGAATCATTTCACTTGCCTTTTCAGCAGATTCCTTTAATGTGAATTGCCAAGCAGCAAACAAAAGACATTTTGCACATTAGAAATAAAATGCTGATATTATTATGAACCCGCTTTGTTTCATTGATGACTTAATTATTGTGAAAATCAAGAAAGAGATTGATCAAATACATCCTGGATGCTGGGCCAGTGGTTAGGCGTACTGGTGGACCGTTCATTCATTCATTCATTCATTCATTCATTCATTCATTCATTCATTCATTCATCACTTGGCTTTATGTTCCAGGTCAGATAGGATGCATTTATTTTAATAGATATATTGAAAAAAGTGTTAGGGTTTGTAAAACACACATACACAGACAAACAATTTATAAAATGGTTTTAAAATAAATAAATCAAAATTGTAACTGAATCTGACAGCCAGCAATTACAGTATAATTTATTGCATATTCTGAGAATGCTTGAATTACTGAGAAAAAGAAAAGAACTACCTTTCTGTAGTTCTGTAGAGTGATCTAAAGAGTTAAGGCCAATTATTGACATATCTCAGCTTACGATGCTTTAATGTTGCAAATACAATTATTCCACTTGTGATTTACTGTTCTGACCAGTTCCCATTCAAAGCAATGTCCCACGTTAAGATAGGAAAACAGATGTTATTAAAACTGGGTAACGCTCTTAAACTGGGTCAAATTCATCAATGAAACAAAGTGGGTTAATAATGTTTCGTACATGTTTTTATAATGTGCAAAATGTATTTTCTTTGCTGCTTGGCAATTCACATTGAAGGAATGTGCTGAAAAGGCAAGTGAAATGTTTCACATGCACGCGCACATTCCCAGTTAACACAATCCGCACCGGTGGCATTCATTGGCTTGTCATCAACCAATAAAACAACTTAATTGCCCCCTCACCTGCCAAACTCTTGTCTTGCTCTCTCGCACCAGGATTTTACAAGTGCACAAGTGAGTTTTGCAGCAGGTTTTTCTCAAGAGTATTTGCAGACGTCAAGGCTTAAAAATGTAAAGTTGCAGTGTCAGATTTGAGAGGTTGTAAGTCCCGAAATGGTTTTATCAAAATCAAATCAAATCACTTTATTGTCACACTACCATGTACACAAGTGCAACAGTGGGTGAAAGTCTTGTGTGCAGTTCCGAGCAACATAGCAGTCATGACAGTGACCAGACATGTACCAATTACAATAAACAACATATTTACACAACACAATTTACATAACAAATGTACACATACTTACACAACAATTTACATATCAAATGTACACATACTTACACAACACAATCTTATTATACAATGTACAGTAAACAATACACACAATATAGAATACACATACAATAAAAAAAAAAAAATAAGAGTATATAAAAATATGTAGTTGTTATATTGTGGAGAATATATTGACAGTCCTGTGTGAAATAATAAGATTAATAAAGTGCATTGCTGGTGTATATTGATCATGAGAGATCAAGTGTTCAAAAGTCTGATTGCTTGGGGGAAGAAGCTGTCATGTAGTCGGCTGGTGCGGGTCCTGATGCTGCGATACCGCCTGCCTGATGGAAGCAGTGAGAACAGACCATGACTCGGGTGGCTGGAGTCTCTGATGATCCTCCGAGCTTTTTTCACACACCGTCTGTTATATATATCCTGGAGGGAGGGAAGCTCACCTCCGATGATGTGTCTGGCAGTTCGCACCACCCTTTGCAGGTCTTTGCAGTTGTGGGCGGTGCTATTGCCGTACCAGGTGGTGATGCAGCCAGTCAGCTCTCTACAGTACTGGTAATTCACTGCGAAAATGAATTAAAGAACAAAAGTTCATGTGTAACACAAGTGTGTGTCTGTTGTTGTATTTATGTGAATGTCATTTTACTCATTTGTGAATTCTTGTCTGCAAAATCTGAATTCAAAACACAAGCTTTACTGAACTTACGAGTACAAATATTTTTTGTACAAGTTCTCAAATCCAAATATTAATTTACCTTCATATAAAACGGCCATATGAAAATATATGAGATTGTGTTTTGGAGTCCCTGAATATTTCAGTGTTACTGACACCTGCCGTTCTCATCGCCTGTTAATCAGGATAATGACACCTGTCTGTGTTACCATCGTCACATGATCAGAGCTTCTAGATCATTGTGCCACTGATTGAACCTAACCATGATTACCGTTCGTGCGATCTGATGACTGACGTCTCACGTCTGAATTCTGTTTGTTTCACACAATCACAGCTGAAATCACGTCTGTTTCAGTAATGGGCTTTTCTGTCGGGAGTTTTAAGAATGTAGCTCTTGCTCAAAAGTCTTTGTCCAAACGTGTGCTGTATTTTTGTCATATTGTCACATTTAGATTGTTTGTTGTGTGTCTCTGCAGTAAGATGTTTGATATTGAATTGTGTCCGCTGCCGTTCTCTATGGAGGAGATGTTTGGCTTCATCAGCTGCAGGTTCACCGGATATCCAGCGTCAGTGCAGGAACAAGCTCTGCTGTGGCTTCATGTGAGCAGCATTAACTCTACTAACCCCACCACACACACATACAGCATATGTAACACAATTATCATAACAGAACTATCATGAGACCGGTGCGGTGATCTTTATGTGGACTTCATATTGTTGTAATAATCTCTTAATATGACTTATGAATTATTTTAGAACCTTTTAGAATAGTAGAATCTGTGAATTCTCTGTCAATTCTATTAATTTGCCAATTGATCCTTCAGTATGCCCCCCCTTGAAGGGTTTCAGACCTAACTATGTCTTTGCAACTGTCTCTGGCCACCATTTCTCTGATACACTTTTATTCATTTCCAATGAGAGTCTACGGATTGATGTCTGATTGAGTTGCTGGGTCACTTGGAATAGTGACAGAAGGTACTCAGTGAGGATACACAGTGTTTTTCTTGAAATAAATATCGAGAAGAGCATTCAATTGATTAAACTGTATTATTCCTCATTCACAAATGAGCGAGGACACCAACATTTGCTCCAAGGTTAATTAAATCTAATCCTTGATGTTAATTGATTTATGAATCGATTTAGGGATTAGTAAAAGGTGATTAGTGCATAAACAGCTCAAAGCTTCATAGTGAGTTTGCTGTGAGCAGTTCTGTTCACCTTCACTAATGGTATCACGTGTGTTATCATCATCAAAGTATGCTTTTCTCTTATTATGTGATTGTTATAATCATTTGCCTCAATTCTGATTCACAGTCTCCACAATTTTAATGACATGATTTAATTGGTTTAAAAAATAAAAGTCAGATAAAAATGCTTTAAACTGTCTAGTAATATTATCAGTTTAGTTTATGAGAATGTTTTGTCAAGTTCACAGCAATCTCCCATTCATTCCTATGGAGAATTCTGCAGAGCATGTCAGAGCGAGCAACAGTAGCCAAGGGGGCGGAGCTTAGCAAAGGTTCAGTTGTGCTCCTGAGGTTTGCACATGATCTGGCTGTCGGTGATGATGTTGTGATGTTCCTCAGGTTCTGTCAGAGTTGGATATCGTGGTTCCTCTGCAGCTTCTCATTAACATGTTCTCTGATGGTGTGAACTCGCTAAAGGAACTGGCCAATCAGAGGAAGGCAGGAGCGGCAGATCTGTCAGGAAGCGCAGGACCCCGGAGGGTAAAACATGCTCTCGCCATCATGACCTTTACGGCTGAGCATGTGAAATAGAGAAACATTTTTAAGTTCATCACTAAAAAACATGGTTGTCATGGCAACAATCTGTCGACTAAATTTAGCTCTACCGAGGTCCCTGTATATTAAGAGCTAAATATACAGTCCAAGTTACAGTAATAGAAAGGAAACTGTTTCTCTGATATTTGTTCAAATTTGTTGTATTTGTCTGTATGATGTTTTATGCTTCAGAAACAGCTTAAATATTCTTCAAAAGAAATCCATCTGTTTCATGTGTGTGTGTGTGTGTGTGTGTGTGTGTTTGTACTGTAGGTGAGTGTGGTGTCAGACCCGGGCAGAAGGGGGCAGCATAATAACTTGAGTCCATTTCCGAGTCCGTTCCGGAGCCCCTTCCGTAGCCCTCTGCGCTGCAGCCCCTTTAAGAATCTGGGTCACGCCGCGGGCAACTGTGCACTCGACCTCGACTGCGATGATGATGATATGAATCTGGGCTGCTTCATCCTCATGTTTGACCTCATACTTAAACAGGTGAACTCATTTCTGACCAGAAACACACCAGCAAAATGTTTGCTACCTTACAGATAGTAGCATTAAATATCTGAGACAAACCAGTGAGACAGTTTTCCCTCAGATGAGACAGACAGGTGTGATACAGACATTAAACCTGTGCATATTGAATATAAACGGGTCATAATCAAACAATTGACTGTTGTTTTGACTTATTGAGAAATGTATAGAGGATTGTTTCACTTGTAATTTATTGAATGCATTTGGTTCAAAATGTGCAATGTTGCTTTAATTTGTGGTAGCCTCACACATTTACAAATACTATGTGTGCAGTTCTGCTCTGTGTCAGCTGTTTAGTCCAGAAGCTTCTGTAACCTCTAACCATAGAGACTTGTGTGAATGTTCGTTTTATTGGTGTTCTTAGCGATGTTCAGGAGGAGCGTATTCATCTAATTGTGTGAATCGCAATTCAGTGGAATATAAACCTCTGCACACATGCCTCTAGCACCCCAACACCACCTCTATATTGATATGTTCTTCTGTGATGTATTAAAATAGTATTTAATTAATAACCTACTCTTAAGCCCACCATCTTGGACTGCGAGCAAGATATGTTTACCTTCATCTCACTCAATGATTATATGAAAGTATGAACTCATGAACAAGAGGACTGTCTAAAATTCTTCGATCCTGTTGGGATCTTTAATTTAAAATCTAAATAATGCATTGACTATATGTATGTGTAGATGGACTTGCAGGATGATGCAGTAATGTTGGGTTTGGAGAGCAGTCTGGGTCGTGATATCGTTGGCATTATAAACAGCGTGTTCCAGGCTCCTTGGGGCGGCGCACACACCTGTCAGAAGGATGAGAAAGCACTCGAATGTAACCTGTGTCAGTCCAGCATACTGTGCTATCAACTGGCCTGTGATTTACTGCAGAGACTGACGCCACGCGACGAGATACGACTGGTGGTGAGAAGACACATCAACACTCTGACACTCACATATTAACAAATTGATCCACACACACATACATCTTTATGGGTTATACGGCATGTCTCCATGTGTCCGATACCCCTTCCTGTCAGTCACTTTGACGCTGTGTCAGTAGGTGGTGCTATGTGAACACCTGCCTGGTTTGAAGGTTGTCAGACCGTATATTACATACAGTGAATACATCCTGTACGCATTGTATTGTTTGCTTGTGCTTTCTATGTTTCAGAGTGGATTTTACGTCCTTTGGATGAGACGTTAAACTGAGGTCCTGAACCACTGTGGTCATTAAAAATCCCAGGACACTTCTCGTAAAGAGTAGGAGTGTAACTCTGGTGTCCTGGCCAAATTTCAACATTGGCCCTCATCAATTATGGCTTCCTAATAATCCCCATCCATTAATTGGCTGTATATACTCGCTCCTCTCCACCAATAGCAGGTGTGTGCTGGGTGTACTGGCGCACTATGGCTGCCGTCACATCATCCAGGTGTATGCTGCACACTGGTGGTGTTTGAGGAGAAACCCCTGATCCCTGAGTAAAGCGCTTTGAGTGTAGTGTCAGAAAAAGCACTATATAAATGTAATGTTCATTCATTCATTCATTCTAGCGAGTCATACTGGCTTCAGCCTCTAAAAAAATATATTTTCTTGCTTCATCCTTCATTCAGATGGACGTTCTCACTGTATCGAGTGCCTGACAAAAGACCACGCTGAAGTAGCACTCGTGAACTCGACTGCCTCCACTGCAGGAAGGTTTTACTCTTTTCTAAGAAAAGGGGGTGGTGGCTGCCTCTCAATCCTGTTGATATCCAAGCTGTGCGGTGTCTGAGCGAGGAGCAGTGAAGTGAAGACATGAGGTCAAGCGAGGGGATTTTGAGGGTTATGAAAAATGGCCAACCCTTTATGTCCAACATCTTTCCTCTGCCTGGTACTGGATTCTGTAGCGATGAGTGCACTAATGTCAGCGACCCATTTCCACTCCTTTCAGAATTGTATTTTGGGGTTCAAGGTGGGTCACAATCTGTCTCTCTATCATCTCCAATGGGTTGTGGACCTGCTGTTGAATTTGGATCAACTGCAGGCTTTGTCGTTTGTCATTTATCACATGGTGTGGTCGATTGAAGCTGATTTGCTGGGTTGTGATTGACATGTCTTTCCTGGTCTCGTGGTTTGTGGCCACAGGCATTGTGCCCTGCATCTGGCCGGCTGTCTTTTTGAAAGCAACTTCTGGGTCATCATGTTGTGTAAAGAAAAGACACTACATCTGAGTTGGCTTACACAAACCACCAAGGTGCCCTATGTTCAGACTTGTATGCTGACTCCTGTTTGGACAGAAACTTACTCGCTCTCATTACACATGGTGCATATGCTGGGACAACTGAATTTCAGAGCAGTTTTCTCTTGTACCAAAGGGAAAGAGTGCTCTGGTGGAGACAATCCTGCACCCTCCACTAGGAAGCTTCATTCTTTAAAGTGGTGCCTGTTATCAAACTGGTGTGCTGTTTTCCCACTCAGTGCTCAAGTTCTGTGTGGCAGCTATGCCAGCGGTCAAGATGAATCAGGGGAAAACTTTAGTTGGTCATTATGCCCTTGTCAATTTTGAGCCATTGAAATCTGTTGTCTGATTTAGTCCCTGGGTTCTTATTATCCTGAGACCAAGTTGGGATTTGTGCCTAAGGTGGCCTGATTTAGTTGCAGGCCTTTTCACATCTGCCTTTCAGTCAGCCTGAGATCAAACGATTAAATGAATCAGGGCTCTTTGTGTTTATGTCAACCATGCACAGGACTGGTATACGTCTGACCTGTTTGTGTACTGTGATGGCTTCCCAGAAGACCATTGGCTGGTCTTGGGTTTACACAGGCTAATGAGTCTCAGAACTTGACTTTGCATGTTGGTATACCATTTCCATAGTGTCAGCTTGTGACGCAGGATCAAAGTGAATGACATGAAAGGGAACATCTGGGTTAGGCATATAACCTTTTCTATAATCCTGCTTCTCATTGTATTCAGCATGTGTGTGTTTAACAGGAGCCGTCTGAGTGTCTGGAGGAGAGTTTGGTTTTTCCTCAAGCAGAATTCACTCTCAAATTAGAAAATGGAGCTGATGGAGACAATCCATCCAGCACGGAAAACCCCGGAAGCACTAGCCCTTCTCCTGAAATCCCCCGTATGTGATCATGACAACAGCACAGATCTGCACTCAGCACACTTACTCAACAACAGTCAACAAGAGCTTCATTTTCTAACCTGCAAACACTTATTGCTTACATCAGTTCTTTCATAAAATATTTGTATTTTCACAGGAAATTTGATTATGTACATCTAATTTGTGCTTGACATTGGTTTGATCATGAATATTCTGTTTTGTAGCATTAAAGAATAGTGCTGACAGGAAGTTCTGCTACCTACAGCTTCCTATTTCCCTCAAGCTTCTGTACACCATTCTGCAGGTAAACAACACACACTCTCTAACACACACACATTGTTCCCATTGTGGTCATATGTTAATAATTGTTTTCTTCAGGAAATGAATAAGTTTGAGGAGCCAGACATCCTGTTCAACATGCTCAACTGTCTGAAGATCTTGTGTTTGCATGGAGAATGCCTGTATCATGCCAGAAAAGATCACCCACAATTCCTGGCCTACATACAGGAGAAGATGCTCATTCCCAGGTAAGAATCTCAATATTATAATCTCTATGTCTCTTCATCACTCACTGCGTATACAGTATATTAAATCTACTGGCATCTTTATTCAAAATAAATACAATTGTTGATAGTCAGTAAGGAGTGAGTGGCTGTGTTATATTGTGAAAATAGACTCCACATTGCAATTAAACCACTCACATATGTGTCATCATTTTACACTGTGTGACTAAAATATGTATTTTATTAGCCACTGGCTATTAAATATTTAGATTTTACTCACCAGGGATTGAGTTGTGTAGGGTGAAGAAGGATCCTTTTACTAAATAAGAAGCTGGATTGAGTCTAGTCTTTATCTGCCAGGGTCTCCTGGGCACACAATCTGTAGGAAATTGACCTTATTTGGCTGCAGTGGGACCTGAGGTGTCATTGCATTTAATGACATCAACTCTAACTTTGGTTGAACTTTTCCAAGGATTGTTTTCACGGTGTTCTCTGTTTTAATTCTCTCTTCTAATCATACTTTGCACAGATGTGACAAAAAACACAGTTTAACTTCTCTCTCCTTAATTTGCGCTGCGCTCATTCAACCGTAAGCATTTGCTCGTGGAGCTCCAGTTCTCTTAAAGAGAAAGTAACAACAACAATTTAGTGCTTGTTATACATATCAGTGTACAGTAAACTCAATGTATACTGTATAAACATGTAATAAAATGTAGTAAGTGTAATGAATGTGTAAATGCATAAATATTTAAAGGCACAATGTATGCAAGGGTTTGGTAAAAATGTGTGTTTGTTTTTTACACAGTAGTTTTAATATAATAATTTCGGTATCATATTACAGTATGCTGTCATTAGCAAAATTATATGACGTGACAAATCTGAGATGCATGAAATATAACTACTGTATAAGAAATATTCAAAAAGTAGCAATAATACTCAACAATTATGTAATATTAAATGGTTGTTTTATTAACAATATTATTATTATGTGTGCCACAGTTAATAAGATTTTATTTTTTATTAATACTGTGAAGCTCTGTTATGCAGAATTTTATGTTACCAAAAATACAATTGCAAAAACAAAAATTAATAAATGGGATCTTTTTATTTGATTAAAACTGTATGTATCAATTTATTTAAACACCATTTGATCATAACATTTATTAAAACATTTAACATGGAATACAGAAACAATTCAAATGGAAAACTTTTATTTGTTGATTATGGTCGTGAGGTATCGAAATGTTGGTATCGGAGCAACCCTAATATATATATATATATATATATATATAAATACATACACACTCACCTAAAGGATTATTAGGAACACCTGTTCAATTTCTCATTAATGCAATTATCTAATCAACCAATCACATGGCAGTTGCTTCAATGCATTTAGGGGTGTGGTCCTGGTCAAGACAATCTCCTGAACTCCAAACTGAATGTCAGAATGGGAAAGAAAGGTGATTTAAGCAATTTTGAGCGTGGCATGGTTGTTGGTGCCAGACGGGCTGGTCTGAGTATTTCACAGTCTGCTCAGTTACTGGGATTTTCACGCACAACCATTTCTAGGGTTTACAAAGAATGGTGTGAAAAGGGAAAAACATCCAGTATGCGGCAGTCCTGTGGGCGAAAATGCCTTGTTGATGCTAGAGGTCAGAGGAGAATGGGCCGACTGATTCAAGCTGATAGAAGAGCAATTTTGACTGAAATAACCACTCGTTACAACCGAGGTATGCAGCAAAGCATTTGTGAAGCCACAACACGCACAACCTTGAGGCGGATGGGCTACAACAGCAGAAGACCCCACCGGGTACCACTCATCTCCACTACAAATAGGAAAAAGAGGCTACAATTGCAAGAGCTCACCAAAATTGGACAGTTGAAGACTGGAAAAATGTTGCCTGGTCTGATGAGTCTCGATTTCTGTTGAGACATTCAGATGGTAGAGTCAGAATGTGGCGTAAACAGAATGAGAACATGGATCCATCATGCCTTGTTACCACTGTGCAGGCTGGTGGTGGTGGTGTAATGGTGTGGGGGATGTTTTCTTGGCACACTTTAGGCCCCTTAGTGCCAATTGGGCATCGTTTAAATGCCACGACCTACCTGAGCATTGTTTCTGACCATGTCCATCCCTTTATGGCCACCATGTACCCATCCTCTGATGGCTACTTCCAGCAGGATAATGCACCATGTCACAAAGCTCGAATCATTTCAAATTGGTTTCTTGAACATGACAATGAGTTCACTGTACTAAAATGGCCCCCACAGTCACCAGATCTCAACCCAATAGAGCATCTTTGGGATGTGGTGGAACGGGAGCTTCGTGCCCTGGATGTGCATCCCACAAATCTCCATCAACTGCAAGATGCTATCCTATCAATATGGGCCAACATTTCTAAAGAATGCTTTCAGCACCTTGTTGAATCAATGCCACGTAGAATTAAGGCAGTTCTGAAGGCGAAAGGGGGTCAAACACAGTATTAGTATGGTGTTCCTAATAATCCTTTAGGTGAGTGTGTATAATATTATATATGATATTATATTATAAATGTAATTCTGTTCATTATTAGCTTCCAACCTTGTGAATATATTTTTTATATGTGTATGAATTTCAAATAGATGCAACAACATTATTAAAAATGCAGTTTTACGAAATCATATAAATTGATAAAATGATAGAATTTGTGCTTTTTAAAAAAGCTAAAATGTGATTAAATGATCAAAAGTAAAATATGAAAATAATGTGTGAAGTCATACAGTATATATAAATACTATATATATGTGAGGATGCCCCATTCTCGGTTTTCTTAGTACCTTTTTTATTTTCAGTTGCATTTCCCTTATATTTTGTCAAAAGTGTGATGAGTGAAAACAAAACTTTACTAGCCAATGGTGATTCTTTCTCCAATGTGTCTGTAGATGGTTGTCATAATGACACTTCAATCTGAATTCTGTATGTGTGTTCTTCAGTTTGTGGTCAATGCTGAAATCAGAGTTTTGTCAGTTGGCGTCTCTGGCCGCTCCGCAGCTGCTGCACGCGCTCTCTCTCTCTCACGCTGCTGATATCTTCTGGCGTTTGGTGGACAGCAGCTTCAACCACAAAGACTGGAAGAACCGTTTTGAAGCAGGTTTGACTCTATCTCTCTCCACACCTTGTCTTTGAATTTTTAAGCCTCTCACTGTTGCCATGGATACCAGTCAGGCTCATGGGTAGGGTTGCACCATCTCTGTGTAGGTCTCATTTAAGTAACTACTATTTAGTTTGTAACTAAGTCAGTGCTTAATTTGCTGGCACCACCTCCCCTTTAAGGCAAGATTTAGCTGTAGTTCACAAGCTCTCCGTAAAGTAATGTGTAGTCACGTAATATGACATTTAACTGTTTTGATCTAATAAGCAGCCTTTAACCCTCTGGGGTCTGAGGGTGTTTTGGGCCCTGGAGAAGTTTTGACATTCCTTGACATTTGGGCTTTTTTCAGTTGCTTAAAAACATATTAATGGCTAAAGTCTGATAACACTGTATTCAACACAAACTGGGCTACAATACTATGTGAGCAACATGTGTGTACATGTTTGTAGTTTTGATAAAATAACGTTTATGCGTGGTTTTTGAAAAAACTAAAATTTAAGTAATTGAAATAAGGCCATATAACACATACTAAACATTTGTCCACAAGACTTTTGAGTGCTGGATCTTGTACCCTAGAGTTTTTGCTACAAAATGATGTGAACACCATCCTGATCACTCGTTCATACAAAACAATATAGTAATTTAACTTTTGTAAGACAATTTTAGTGTTGAAAGGTAATATGCGAAGAGGTGTGAATGATCATGAATATTGATTGTAATTCACACCTGAGGACACAAAAGACCCCTCCCCTGGGCCTATCAATGAGGAATGTGACAGAAAAAGAATGAATGTGAGGAGACTTAATGATCAAAATCAAGTTTTAAATTAAAAGAAGTAATCTGACTACATATTTTCTTTACATAAAGACTTAATTTTAGACCTACACTACAGTTTAAAAGAAGTCACTTCTGCTCACCAAGACTGCATTTATTTGATCCAAAATACAGTAAAAACAGTGATATTTTTACAATTTAAAAGAACAGTTTTCTATTTGAATATATTGCAAAATGCAATTTGTGATCAAAGCATTATTTTCAGCATCATTTCTGCAATCTTCAGTGTCACATGATCCTTCAGAAATCATTATAATATGCTGATTTTCTAATATGGGCATATTTAAAGTGCATTTTACTCATTTAACCTGAACACATATTTGCAAGCACAAGCTTTGTTGATGATAATGAGGCAGCATAAACACTAGATAAATATAATCTAAACATTCATATTATTTTACATATCATATATCATATTACATATCATATTTATATCATTCAGCATACAAATTAAATACCTGCTTTAGCCGAAACAACATTTACATGTAACTAAAACTTATTTGTTTATTAGGACATGTTTCAAATTTCAATACTCTGAATCCTGGCTGGCAAGTCTGTAAACAGTCCCACTAGTAAAATATGTTAAAGTTTCTATAAAATAACATGTCAGCTAATTAAAACGAATTGACTTACTCGTTCGAAATTGTATCCTCGGTTGGATCAAGTCTCTCTTCAAAATACAAACGTTCATCGGAGTCCCGCTCTTCTTCTGAGGAAAAAGTTAACTCTTCCTTAATATCCAGAAGTTTCATCGCCTGTGTATCAAAACAAACGCGCAGTAAAATGAATGAATTGTTTACATTAAACCTCTGAACACTGTCGGGGGCGTGTACATTTGCGTTGATCGTCTCAGCACATTAGCGTATGAATGGCGCGCTCTGCTGGTGGGTGTGATCACATTACAGATAATGAGATGAACCAGTAAAAACTGAACATCGCTTTGTTTCATACAGATTACATTGCAGGAGAATATTTGTTTTAAATTTGAATTGTTATTGATATTTTAAGCTTTCGTTAGACAAATGTTTCATTATTGTGTGATAAGTATTCGTGGAGTTTCAGTTCATTTTTGTGACGTGTTTCTGAAATATGCTCGTGAACACAGAGACTGCTGACAGCTCACCCTTTTTATTTTCTTTATTTTACAAAAGCACAATGTTTCATTGTTATTATGAGTGTACACAAATAAAAGTAGACCCTTTATAGTCTCTAACGATGTCTTACACGTATCTGTATACCCCAAAATTATGGAGTATTTTAAGTTGTTTCTGCTGTAATGACGAAAAAATCCAGCAGGACGCGCCGGCGCGTCCGTCGACCCCAGAGGGTTAAATTTGTTAAGAAGTCATGCATTTTTTTTCTCCCAATTTGGTTTGCCCAATTCCCACTACTTAGTAGGTCCTCGTGGTGGTGCGGTTACTCAACTCAATCTGGGTGGCAGAGGACAAGTCTCAGTTGCCTCCACTTCTGAGACCGTCAAACCTTGCATCACATCATGTGACTCGTTGTGCATGACACCGCGGAGACTCACAGCATGTGGAGACTCATGCTCCTCTCCATGATCCACACACAACTCACCACACGCCCCATTGAGAGCGAGAACCACTAATCACCACCACGAGGAGGTTACCCCATGTGACTCTACCCTCCCTAGCAACCGGGCCAATTTGGTTACCCCATGTGACTCTACCCTCCCTAGCAACTGGGTCAATTTGGTTGCTTAGGAGACCTGACTGGAGTCACTCAGCACGCCCTGAATTCAAACTCGTGACTCCAGGTGTGATAGTCAGCGTCAGTACTCACTGAGATACCCAGACCCCTAGACGTGCAGTTTTATCTTGTTATGGTTGATGTTCAGACCTTGTTTGCTCACGTAACTGTTTATTAGTTTTTAATATCTGTACTATATATTTTGTGTTGAAACTTGTCACTGGGCGATGCAACATTAAAACTGCACCGTTAGATCGGTTTCACGCTGAAGAGTCACTATGAAGTGGATTTTTTTTTTACATAATATTCACAAATGTAAACAACTGTAAATCAACATCATCATATATGTCTAAAGGATTGAAGTCTGTCACATAAAACATGAGCTCACTGATGTCATTAAATGAGTCTGCTTTTTTTATTTCATCTGTTACTCCTGGTCGGAGGCTTCTGGAAATATTGACTTTATACGTAGGGTTAAGTTTAATGGTGCAATGCTCAAACATTTAGTAGTGTGTAAATTGTGACTTTGTGTCCATTTAAGCCACAACCAGGTTAAGTTGTTACGTGCGTATAGCTGGTGCAACCGGCCCCTGGAGCAGTGAGGAATTGTGGGATTAATTGTAGCCTTTTATGATGATTGACAGCAGAAGCTGTGACTTCTGTGACCTTCAGCTGTAGGTAAATCTCACCAACATCCCTTTATATGCTCTGATGCATTTCACACATGAACAAACTCAACAGTCTGCCCTGATAAAACTAGTCAACAGGTTAGTGAAGGTGACGTGTTGCTAAAAACGTTCTTTACTGTTTGCAGTGCCATCTAGTGTCATGTTCCATTCCATTAAAAACTTTACTCAGTGCTCTTTAACTCAAGCATCACTGTTACTATTGCTCAAACTGAACAAACCTCTAACCCTAAAGAATTAAGCATTCAGTGTGTAAGTCATTCTGCAGCGTTTGTGCTCCAGACATGAATGATCCCTCAAATCATGTGTGTGCTGTTACTTTACTAGCAGATGTAACACTTAGCATTTTCACCTGGTGTAGGACGATAAAACAACAACAACAACAACAACAACAACATTGACCTACATTGAATAACAAATTAAAAAATTTCCTCAGAATGTTCTGTCATGTCACAATGTCTTTTATTTTTTTATTATTGCATCTATACACAGAGAAACATAAAATACGCTATCATGAGAGAAATCTGTGTCAGACATTTATAATTTTAACAATTATTGACATAGAAGAAGAACACTGAATAGATAGAGTACATAGTTTGGTTTGATAAATATTTTCAGGATTTATCCTTATGCTCGAAATGAATGAAACATAACCTCTTTTTAATTAACATCATCGAGTTGGACTTGAGTTTTTCTAATTGACTGCAATATTGGTCCTGAAGGGGTTGCTGCAAACGAGTCATGTAATTATTTGAATGTTTAATACGTATTTTATTCATGTCTTCTATATCATTACTGGCAGAACAGTATTGAATAATGTGTTGTATGTTGCAGTGGAGCGCGTGGCAGTATTGTGCCGTTTTCTGGACATCGGTTCACTCACTAAGAGTCACCTGCTGAAATATTCTCTGGCTCACGCATTCTGCTGCTTCCTGGCCAGTATAGAGGACGTGAACCCTGCAGTGGCCACTAGGGCCCGATTACTGCTGGACACCATCAAACGGCCCTCACTACAGGTGAGCGCACACCGCCACATACCCTCGGTATATCCTGATAGTGTCATGAGGTGAAATGGTCAACATGTGTTTGTTTGTCTACTTTAAGGGTCTGTGTCTGTGCCTGGACTTCCAGTTTGACACAGTTGTCAGAGACCGGCCCATTATCCTGAGTAAACTACTGCTGCTGCATTCACTGAAGCAGGATATTCCTGCGCTGAGCTGGGAATTCTTCGTCAACCGTTTCGAGACGCTTTCGCTTGAAGCTCAACTGCATCTCGACTCCAATAAAGAGTTTCCGTTTCCTACAAGTGAGTGAGTGCGACGAATGAGCTTTTCATGTCAGGATAACTATAAATGCATATTGTGTGTATAAAGTTAGGGTTATACAAACATGAAGGTTTTTTCTTTTTTACATATTTTTCCATTTTAAATGGTCCTGCAGTGTGACAAAAAAGTACTTATTTTAAGTAAAATACTATGTACCTTGTAGTCTCTCAGTTCATTCGTTTTTAGGAAAACTGCGTTTATAATAACTGTAGTACTATTAGAAAAATTAAATTAACTGTTTAAAACATTTTTGGAGGAATTATAGCATGTCACACCCCAGGACATTCAGGGCTATATTTTAAGCATTGTTTCCAACAGCTAGTCTCCAATATGCAACATTCACACAAATAACTAAACCTTTTACTTTCTTTCTTTCTTATTCATTCTTAAAAATCTCTCTTTCAATGTAGAGGTGTCCGAATAAATGAACATGGAAGTAATTCAACATAAACATTACAAATGTAAATAGGAGGCCAAACTCTCTGGCTGTAATATATAGTGTTATTCATGGACTTTTGTCTTCTTTCATTGTTCCCTCCCTGATTGTTTCCAGTTGTGGCTTGTTACCATATCAGAATTTGTGATTTTTTTTTTGTTTTAGATTAACACTTTTATTTATTGATTCCCATACAAATACAAAATAAAGCACAACATAAATGAACAGAATCAGCAATTATCCCCTTTAACCCCCATTAATTCCCTATCCCCAACCCCAACCCCACCCTAACCCTCAACAAATATCACTGTTATGAGTTAAACACATACAATATAAACACACAAATTATATATTTTTTTTAAATATAACAATCACCAAATAAAGAGAGGAAAAGGAGAAAAGATTTACAACAATCTACATTTTCAACCATAATCTTGTTTCTCTCCACATGGTCCACACTGAGAGCCTTCCAGATATGTCAAGTATTTGTCCCATTTCTTACCATACATGTCCCTATCCTTCAATACCAAATTCAAATCTCTTTCCTATAACCTCTTAATAGCTGTCAAGGCTCCATCACCCAGACTCTGAATCAATGAGAAATAATACACTGATTTTTCATGACCCTTACTAAAGTCTGTGAGTGTATGCAACCACCAAAGATAGTACAACCAGCAGAAAGGGGACTTATTCAAATGTAATTTAGGGTTCAGCCATATGCTCAAGGCAACATTTAAATAAATGTCTGAATTAAATACACTGGACACTTTTGTCCATACTCTGTGCAAATGCGGGGATAACGGGGTATAACTTAACTACTCCGATTAGTTTGATAGGGAGGCTTTGCAATGGCAAAAGAACTTCCTGCTCAATACAAAACCAGGGAGGGGCTCTCTCAGGTGGAAATGACCAATGAGCCAATTGTCTGAGACCGAATTCATAATAATAAAACAAAATCTTGGTTAGGCCTAGCCCATCTTTGTCAATCGGCCTATGTAATAGAAATCCTAGAAATCCCAAATTGCTGTGTGATATTTTCAAATGATATCAAAGCTCCATTTGTTCACCAAGTGTAACAACACCCCTCTCCATCCATTCTTTCCAGCAAAAAGGGGACTTAGCCTAAGTATCAAACGGGAAACCCTAGTCCATACTGAATGCAAGTGTGACTTGCAATGGTGAAACTAGGGCATTGGCCGCTTGTACCAGGGAGGGCCTTCTCCCTGGTACTTCTCCCCCATATAATCTTTACTTGGTAAAAAGGCAAAGTACAAATAAACAAGGAAAGCTGAGCTTTCACAAAACAGAGAAATAAAATAGACACAAGGGTCAAACGGTATAACAAGAAAACACTTAGCTAGAGAGTTGGTCACTCGAGGCACAGGGTAAATAGGCTCAAGACTGAACCCATAAGCAGGGAACAAACAGACTTATATAGGCCTAGATACAGGTGAAGGGACTGAGAGTAAACGAGCAGGGGGTTGAACCGGGTTAGGGGTGTTGGGGCCATCTGCAGGAGTGGAGAGGAGCATGGCACGGCAGGCCCAAGGCGAGCGCTGGTCTGGAGGGGAACAGCACCCCAAAGAGGAGATCCTTACACTTACCAACAGGCAAGGCTTTAATTACCTCAACAAGCTCCTCCAAAGAGAGCCTTTTTGATCATTGATCATTTGAAGAAGTTCTAATGGCTCTGAGAAATTACTAATATCCTTACTGGTCGACGAAGACATAGAACTATAAAAATCAAAATAGAAATCTTTTAAGGTCTTATTGATATCTGTGGCAGAAGTTTTGTTATTAACAGTTTTTTATTGATTCCATGCAGCAAATCAAATAGACATAACAGAAAATACAAAATCAAACCACATGAAATCATAGCTTTTCCCCCAAACATTAACCACCCCCATCCGACACAAACAAGCACTGCAGTGGTCAAAAGCCAACTAACAATGACACACAAATTGACATTAAAACAGCAGAAAACATTTAGAGATATAAAAAAAATTAAAGTAAAAAAACACCCCAGTAGTCTCTCTCCACTGCCCCTCCCCGAGAGCAAAAAAGTCTAGATAGCTGCCCCATTTTTTGATGTATATATCCAGGTTGCCTGGCCTTCTATATACCATCCCCTCAAACGCTGCCACCTTGTCCAACTCGACGCACCACTCATGAAATGAGGGTTAGGTTAGGGTTGGGGTTAGGGGACAACCATCATCTCCTGAGGATCACCCGCCTGCCAATCATCACGGCGGTCAAGACCCAGCTCTCCATATATCCATCACCCATATTCAGGACCGCCCCTTCACCCAAAATACACAGTCTGGGGCAAAATGAAAATCGAGTGTCCACTACGTCACATATGAAGCTCTGAACCCTCAACCAAAGTTCCTGGATCTTAACACATCCCCAAAAAACATGGGTTGTGTCCCCGTCTTCTGATTGGCATTGACAGCAGGTGGATGTGTCTTTAAGACCAGCCTATACAATCTAGAGGGTGTCCAATAGATCTCTAGATGTAGACTTTGTTTTTTTAGAATCCTAGCCAACACTCCCTCCTCCAAAACCAAGTTTAAATCTTTCTCCCATAATCTCTTGATAGAAGTTGAAGCTCTGTCCCCCAGACTCTGAATTAGCATGGAGTAATAATACACTGATGCCTCATGACCATCACCTCTCCCAATTTATCTGCTGCTTTAGGGGGGTGTATGCTTCTCCCAAAAATAGGACAGATCAGGTTGTGCAGCTATAAATGCCTAAAGAACTGAGATCTAGGAATCTTAAAATGTTGAACCAAATTTTCAAAGGATCTCAACACTCCACTCTCATATAGGTCACCGAGTGTAGTAACCCCCCTCACAGTCAACTCTGACCAGCAGAAAGGGGACTTATTAAAATGTAATTTAGGGTTCAGCCATATGCTCAAGGCAACATTTAAATAAATGTCTGAATTAAATACACTGGACACTTTTGTCCATACTCTGTGCAAATGCGGGGATAACGGGGTATAACTTAACTACTCCGATTAGTTTGATAGAGAGGCTTTGCAATGGCAAAAGAACTTCCTGCTCAATACAAAACCAGGGAGGGGCTCTCTCAGGTGGAAATGACCAATGAGCCAATTGTCTGAGACCAAATTCATAATAATAAAACTAAATCTTGCTTAGGCCTAGCCCATCTTTGTCAATCGGCCTATGTAATTTGTTGAAATTTAATCTGGGATGTTGACCATTCCAAATGAAGGCCTTCGCTATGCTATCAAATTGCTTGAAAAAAGAGAGGGGAACATCTACAGGAAGAGATTGTAGCAGGTAGTTGAATTTTGGTATACAATTCATTTTAATAACATTAACCTTCCCAATCATAGATAAATGTAATGAAGCCCATGTACATTGCCGTATGTGGCAACACCTCTAAACTCACAAGGGCATGATATGAGACTAAGATGTTTCCAATTGAGCGATATGAGTCTAAGATGTTTCCCATTGAGCAATCCACAACAGATGAAATGATGGACTTCAATAAAATAAAATCTATTCTAGAATAAATCTTATGGAATGATGAAAGAAATGTATTGTCCCTACCAGATGGGTTCAAATGTCTCCAACTGTAAGACCAAGATTTTTACACATCCTGTGAAGTGCCAATGTTGCTCGAGGGGGCTTACACTCTTTTGCTTCACTATGATCAAGGACTGAGTCCATCAATAGATTAAAATCTACTAAATCTAATATTATAACATGAGGGGTGCCAGCGTCTTGCAAAATCACTTCAAGATCTATAAAAAAGCAATCATATATATATATATAGCTACAGATGTCAACTTTTTCACTTTCCTTGTACCGTACTTCAGTTGCAACAATAAATGCTAAAACATAGATACTTGCATTATTTTAACACTAGAACTGCCAGAATTCTATAACTACTAGAATAGCCATAGCGACCTTTTTTGTAATATATATAATAGTGGTGAGAATACAACATATGGCCTGTATGTCTCGAAAGACTATTTTTTCCTTGCCACACTAATTGCAAGTGAATGCGGTTACAGCTCCAGATGTATTCGCTGCTTTTTCTTTGTGTCGCTCCCTCTTGGTCTGCCTATTGAGACCTATTTTCACAGACTGCTGCTAGCTGAGTCTGTCGCCGGCAGTTTGCTCCCAGTCAACCGGATTGATATCGCAGCTCTTCATATCCCATTTAAAAACATCTTTGAAGCGCAGGACTGGGCGACCAGTGGCTTGTGTGCCTGACGCCAGCTTGCCGTACAAGACATCCTTGGGTATTCTGCCATCCTGCATGCGACGCACGTGGTGGAATGTGTTTAGACGGTGTTCTTGATGGGTGTATGTTGCCCAAGACTCAGACCCATAGAGGAGGGTGCTAACTTTTGTGTTGAGCGTTGTGTTGATGGGATTTGTTCTCCCATACTCTTTTGGTCAGCCTAAACATAGCTGTAGATGTATTCCCAATCCACTTGTCAATCTCTGTGACAAGGGACAAATTGCAGGTGATGGTGGAACCCAGGTAGGTGAAGTCCTGAACGGCTTCCAGGCTGTAGCTGCTAATGTTTATGGAAGGGGTGTCTCTGACATCCTGCTCATGACATTGGTCTTTTTCAGATTGATTTTCAGGCCGAAGTTGTTGCAGGCATTTGCAATGTGGTCGATGAGTGTTTGCAGGCCATGTTCTGTGTGAGCTGTCAGCGCGAGATCATCAGTGAATAGAAGTTCTCTGATGAGGACTTTGCAGACTTTGGTTTTGGATCTGAGACGGCCAAGATTGAAGAGTTTGCCATCAGATCTTGTATGGAGAAAGACTCCCTCTTCTGCTGTCCCAAAGGCACGTGTGAGCACAAGTGAGAAAAAAATGCCAAACAGAGTTGGGGCAAGCACGCACCCCTGCTTTACACCACTGAGTATAGGAAATACCTTTGAGGTGGTGCCGCTGTGCTGCATTGTTCCTTTAGTGTTGTCATGGAAAGAGGAGATGACTTCCAGCAGCTTCGGTGGGCAGCCGATCAATCTGAACAGTTTAAGGCCTCTCCTACTGATGAGGTCAAAGGCCTTTGTAAGAACAATGAATGCCAAGTACAGGGGCATTCTCTGTTCTCGACATTTCTCCTGTAGCTGACGCAAGCAGAAGAGCATGTCTATTGTGGACCTTCCTGCTCTGAAGCCACATGTAGATTCATCCACATACTCTCCCAAAGGTGTGTTCCTCCCCAAAACAAGCTCCAACCTCTAACTGAAACAAAACACACTCTAGCACAAAAAAAATAAAAAACTTCAGTTTCCTCGGGCAGATTAATATTCAGTGAGCCGGCTGTTTCATAAGTGCAGCAGATTACCTAATCATTCCAATTTTCTTGCATTCCTTGAATTGATCACATTTCTCTCTTGTAGAATTCAATGCAAAGTCTGGGAACATTTGGCCAGAATTGATTGGGGCCTGTCTCCCTCAGCAGATCTCCAAACTGGAATGCTGTGAGCTAGCTTGATTTCCAGCTTATGGCCTGTTATGTCGAGCAGATTCGGGAAGACCTCGTCTAGGAATTTTACCATATCTCTGCCTTCTTCATTCTCAGGAATTCCAACAATTCTTTGTTGTTTCGCCAATTACTATTCTCAAGGTCTTCCAACTTTTCCCAGATGCACTGCAAATCTGCCTTGGTCGCTAGCGGGTTTGCAACCAATTCCCTCTCCGATGACTCCAAATAATCTATATGTTTCTCGGTGTCCTCCATTCTTGTAACCATGTCAGAGAATTTTGACGTATTACAGCAAGATCCTCCAAGTCTGCTACGACCTTCGTCAGCATCACCGGCATGCTGGACAGCCGATGCTGAGTATCTACCACTGTATCGTAAGACCAAGATATTTACACAACCTCTGTAGTGTCAACGTTGCTTTAAAGGGTATACAAACTTTTGCATCACTATGATCAAAGACCGGATCCATTAACAGATTAAAGTCTCCACCCAAATCCATATCATGGAGGGTCCCAAGTGCTTGTAACTTTCCCTCAAGATCTATAAAAAAGTTCTGAACATCAGCTTTGGGTGCATAAATTTTAGCCAATATAAGATTTTGCCCCTGTATTTCATCCAAAGCAATCATGACCTATTATCAATGTGATGACTCCCCTGCTCTTACTTGAACCAGCACTGCAAAACACATACCCAACCCACGCCCTATTAAGTTTTTCAGCTTCCTGGGAAGAAAGGTGCATTTCTTGAAGGAACTCTATATTAAATTGTTTATGCTTAAAAAAAGATACAACCTTCAGCCCATTAATATTCCACAAGGAGAGAACAATTTTACCGATATTAAAGTGTGACATATTGACATGAAAAATAAATTGTGTACCCAAGGAAAAATTATATATATCACTTTCCAACACTGATGTAACCATAAATTCCTGAGCAACCCACAGAACATAAATAGATGCTCTTCAACCTCACGTATAACAGTCTCAACTGGTGACCATCCCCCAGAAATCCAACGGTCCGTGCACACTCACAAGATTTTCCTCAACACTGTAGCACCTCTACATGTGTATACTTCATTTATGTCAGTGTGTTATGTAAGAGTGGAAATTGTGTTAAGGTTATCAAGTGGTATATCTTGATTTCTAATACTATGAAGTTCTTTTGACTCCATTTTCTATAATGCTGTACTGGACTCTTGTATCATGTCCTGTTTTTGTTTCTTCCTGTCTGGTGTTTTCTTTCATGAATGACGATTTCAGATGTATATAAGGGGGTAGGAACCAATGTGTGGGGGTGGTTGTTTCCTGGGAACTTTTCCAATTGACGACTCTCTTAGCTACCAGGTGGATATCCTTGTTTGCAGCAAATGCCTCTCTGGCAGGATTTACTTGTGTCTTTTTGGAGTGCTTCGTGACTGATTGGACTTTTTGATGTAATTCCACATAAAGGACTGGGGTAAATGGGGCTGGGACTAACTAAATGAGCGGTAAGAGATATCTGCTTCATTTGTTTGTGTAAAGACTATGGGAACTGCTTTAAGTATGATG
Organism: Moxostoma hubbsi; assembly: GCA_032164185.1. Classification (NCBI taxonomy): domain Eukaryota; kingdom Metazoa; phylum Chordata; class Actinopteri; order Cypriniformes; family Catostomidae; genus Moxostoma; species Moxostoma hubbsi. Next base: position 41,423,538 of record JAVLUX010000023.1, on the reverse strand, counting down.
AGATGGACTTTGCTCATGTGAAGAAAGATATATATTTATTCTGGGTGTTTGGGATAATACACATCTTTGTGCAACAGGAAATGACTGAATTCTCTGTATCTTTATTGATGTATCCTCACTAATATTGAGAGTGTTACAGATTGGTGGCCCGTACGGGGAGTTGTTTATGTGCAAGTGATGTGTTGATTATTGGGGATGATGGAGAGTATTAATGAGGAGAACATAGAGGAACAGGACAGAGCTCAAAGGGGTAATGAACCCGATTTTTCTGCTGTATCGTTTGTAACAAGAAGAAATCCTGCCAATGAAATATCCTCTATGTTAAGTTCATTATATGTTACCTCTGATAGAGATGATGATGATGATGATGAGACAAAAAGTGTTGTAAATGTTTTGTCACAAACTGAAATGGAACAAATGAAAACTGAAGTTGGGAATTTGAAAGAACAAATACAAATTTTAGAAACTAAACTAACTGATGCAATTAATAGCTCTCTAAATAGAGAGACCAGTTTGAGGCAAATTATCGATATCAGTCTCTCCAAATCAGAAGAAAAATATAATCAGGGTTTGGAAAGGTTGGAAAGGGAAGTGGTGAATTGTTTTCTTCGTCGAGATTTAAAATGGGAGAGGAAGCTGCTGGAAGTTAAGTTATGTAGTACCCCTAATTCTCCTCGGTTGCTTACGAGTAGAAACACGACTTCCCAAACCAATGTTAAGCCGCTTAATGTATTAATTCCTATAATTTGACTGGTCTGGCTGGGGCATCCTCCTTCTGTGCAAATCCTCCGATTAAACTAGAGTTTCCTGAATTTGGGCGATCTATGGAAATTGCAGATGTATTGCATTTCATAGAACGATGTGAAAGCTACATGGAGGTGAGCTCTCTGTCATGGCCGGAGTTGCATGGGACATTGAGTACAGTTTTAAAAAGTTCTGCCTCGAGTTGGTGGAGGGCTGCGAAGGGTACAGTCCATGATTGGAAATCATTTAAAGAAGCGTTCATGGCAGCCTTTCTCCCGGCAGACTATATGAGTGAAGTGAAGGAGAAGCTGAGAATGATGGTGCAGCAACCTGGACAAAAGCTCAGAGACTTTGCTTATGATTACAGAGCTTTGTGTATAAAATGGAAACCTGAGTTAGGTGAGGAAGAGATGGTGAACAAAATCCTCAATAATGTCAATCCCAAAATAGCAGGTTCCTTGAGGGGCACTGTACATTCGGTTGAGCAGTTAGTTAAAATTGGTTCCCTGGTGGAAAAAGATTGTATGAGCATAAAAGATTACTGGCAAAAAGTCAATGACCAAGCTGGTAAAGACAAGATAAATAGAATAAGCTCTAACAAACCAGTTGCTTCCAGTGTGTCAGCAGGTCTATCAGTGATACAGCAACAACCCCATCGAAATCAAAGTAATCCACCATCCCTCCTGGTGGTCCCGATTATACTGAATGGATGGCAGGTTGAGGCTGTGGTCGATACGGGGAGTGCCTTTACCTTAATGCAAGAGAGCCGATGGAAGGAGATTGCAGGTATGCATGATGAAATTCAGAATGTTAAGCAGAGTTTTGTGATGGCTGATGGAGAGATGCATCAATCAAAGGGACAAGTTGAGCTGAAGTATGACTGGCACCAAGAAAGAGGGAAGGTGGAGGTGTACATAATGGAAGACTCCCATCTGGTTTTTCCCGTTGTTCTGGGATTAGATTTTTTAACTCGTGTTGGTGCCACCTTTGATTTCTCCCAACTCCGTTACAAACTACCCTCTAAAAAAGATGAATCTGGGTATCCGTTTATCTGTAGTCAACAACCATTGTTTATCCAAAGGTCTGGAAATCAAAAGACTAGCTCACATCCATGGAGCAACCTAAGCTTGTACTATCCTATAATTGAGGAACAATCGTATTACTTTTTAAGAGCCAGAACGGATGTGCGGGGAATGGTTGACGGAGATCTGTTCCCTCCCGAGGTACAGCAGCTGATGCAGGAATGGCCGAATGTGACATCAGGAAAGTTGGGAAAAACATCTGTGGTAAAACATCAAATTCAGACCTCAGATGAAGTTCCAGTTAAATCCAGGGCTTATAGGGTGTCACCATTTAAAAAGAAGATAATTGAGGAAGAAGTTGAAAAGATGTTGAAAGAAAACATCATTGAACCCTCTCTACCTCCTTGGTCGTCACCCGTGGTCCTGGTAGGGAAACCTGATGGAACATTCCGATTTTGTGTTGACTATCGGAAGATAAATAGTAAGACAGTTTCAGATGCCTATCCTATGCCCATGATCCACGACATTTTGGAGTCTTTAGACGGGGCAACATGGTTTTCCGCCTTAGACCTGAAGTCAGGGTATTGGCAGGTGGAGATGGCTGAGGATTCTAAGCAGAAAACAGCCTTTGTTACTACAGCAGGTCTGTTTCAATTTAAGACCATGCCATTTGGAGCTCGGAACTCATCAGCCACTTTCCAACGGTTGATGCAGACTGTATTGAGGGATATCGTTGGAAAAATCTGTTTCGTGTATATTGATGATATCATCATATATTCCAAAACAAAAGAACAACATATGGTCGATTTGAGAGCTGTGATGGAAAGATTGTCTAAAGCAGGATTAAGTCTGAACATGAAGAAGTGTAAATTTTTCCAAAGTCAGCTTAAGTTCTTGGGACACATAGTGTCAGATAATGGTGTGGAGGTGGATCCTGACAAAACTCAAGCCATAAGCGAATATCCAGTGCCCGGTGATATCCTGTCGCTACAAAGGTTTTTGGGACTTGTAGGATGGTATCACAAGTTTATACCCCAATTTGCGGATGTTGCTGAGCCTTTGAATCGTATGAAACGGAAGGGAGTGAGATGGAATTGGACGCAGGAATGTCAAGATAGTTTTGAACAATTGAAACGTGCAGTTGTAAATCCTCCTGTGCTGTCTCAGCCTAATCTTTCACTCACATTTCAGGTACATACCGATGCTAGCGACGTGGGGCTAGGTGCTGTCCTTACTCAATGTACTGAAGAAGGTGAGAAGGTGATTGCCTATGCTTCAAGAATGCTAAAGGGGGCTGAAACTAATTATTCAACATCTGAGAAAGAGTGCTTGGCAGTAGTCTGGGCGGTGGATAAGTGGAGGCATTACTTAGAAGGAGTGGAGTTTGAAGTTTATACAGACCATGCAGCCTTGACTTGGGCATTTAATTGCCCGAAGACATCTTCAAGGTTGACGAGGTGGATTTTGCGACTGCAAGCTTTTAGCTTCAAGGTTTTCTATCGACGGGGTTGCCTCAACCAGGGCCCGGATGCTCTTTCAAGAATCTATCCGACCAGCTCGCAGGATTTGATACCCTGCATGGTCATAACAAGATCCAAACTCACTACTGACTTGCCACACAATCTGTCTGAGATAGCGAAAGCCCAGGCTAGTGACCCTGATATTCCATCATTGAAGAAAAGTAAGCAAGATGTTTCTCAGAAACCAGGGAGGATACAAATGGAGGAACATCAAGGCATTCTGTATCGACGAATACCGCTAAAACAGGATGGGCATAAATTTCAAGTTGTGGTCCCAAAAGTCTTGGTGAAGTCGTTCTTGGAGTACTTCCATGATAACCCCTTGGGGGGACATCTAGGCAGATTAAAGACACTCATGAGGGTCCTAGAGGTGGCCTGGTGGCTTACCGTTCGTAAAGATGTTTGTGAACATGTCAAGACATGTAACATTTGCCAGAGATATAAGGGGGAATGTTCCAAACCGTCTGGACTTATGCAGTCAACAGAAGTGACAGAACCCAGCCATACGCTGGGAATTGATCTAATGGGACCTCTTCCTTTAAGTAAGAAAAGAAACACGTCCCTGTTGGTGATTGTTGACTACTATACAAAATGGGTCGAACTCTTTCCATTAAAAGATAGTACAACACCGAAGATAATGAAAATCCTAAAGGAAGAGATATTTACCAGGTGGGGGGTACTTCAGTATCTTATATCTGACAGGGGGCCTCAATTCACTTCAAATCTGTTGGTTGAACTGTGTAAAGATTGGGGAGTGGGGCAGAAATTAACAACCAGTTATCATCCCCAAACAAATTTAACCGAAAGAGTAAATAAGACCTTGAAAACTGTGATTGCTTCATTTGTTGGAGATAAGCATTCGAATTGGGATCAGTGGGTTCCAGAGCTAAGATTCGCTATCAATTCAGCACATCATGAGTCGACTGGTGTGACTCCGGCACAACTGATGCTTGGAAGATCTTTGAAAGGTCCGCTTGAAAGACTGTTATACAAATCACCATCTCCGAATCAAGCTGCCTATACCTTGCTAGACAGACAAAGAAGATTGGCAGAAGAGGTAGCACGTAGAGTGGGGTTGCAACGTGCCAGACAAGCCAGATATTATAATGCCCGGCATAAAGATGCGCAGTTTAAACCAGGTGATCTGGTCTGGTTCCGTACTCATCCTATGTCTAGTGCACCTAACAGGTTTTCAGCCAAGCTTGCGCCTAAATGGGAGGGGCCTGCTAGGGTGGAAAAGAAATTGGGTCCAGTAAACTACAGTATAAGATGGGGTTCTCCTGAAAAAGCTGACAGTATTAATGTTGTTAATTTAAAAAGGTACTATGGTCCTATTCCTACTATGCCATGAATTGGGGGAGGGAACTATGTAGCACCTCTACATATGTATACTTCATTTATGTCAGTGTGTTATGTAAAAGTGGAAATTGTGTTAAGGTTATCAAGTGGTATATCTTGATTTCTAATACTATGAAGTTCTTTTGACTCCATTTTCTATAATGCTGTACTGGACTCTTGTATCATGTCCTGTTTTTGTTTCTTCCTGTCTGGTGTTTTCTTTCATGAATGACGATTTCAGATGTATATAAGGGGGTAGGAACCAATGTGTGGGGGTGGTTGTTTCCCGGGAACTTTTCCAATTGACGACTCTCTTAGCTACCAGGTGGATATCCTTGTTTGCAGCAAATGCCTCGCTGGCAGGATTTACTTGTGTCTTTTTGGAGTGCTTCGTGACTGATTGGACTTTTTGATGTAATTCCACATAAAGGACTGGGGTAAATGGGGCTGGGACTAACTAAATGAGCGGTAAGAGATATCTGCTTCATTTGTTTGTGTAAAGACTATGGGAACTGCTTTAAGTATGATGAGATGGACTTTGCTCATGTGAAGAAAGATATATATTTATTCTGGGTGTTTGGGATAATACACATCTTTGTGCAACAGGAAATGACTGAATTCTCTGTATCTTTATTGATGTATCCTCACTAATATTGAGAGTGTTACAACACTATTGCTACCAAAATGCTCAAGGTGTTTTTTTTTTAAACATAAACCTTGCAATTAAATTGTACATAACTGTATTCATTAAATTGGGGATTCCAATGTAACGACATTATTACGTCTGCTCTGATTTTCCATATTCAAAATTTTTCCCCACACCTGGTCCATTTTAGCTTTGGTGGCAGGTGGGTTAGCCTGCAAGTCTTTCTCGGCTGCCTCCAGAGACTGGAATCGCTTTCAGCATAGTCTATTCTTGTAATCAGGGTGGAAAGGAAATTAACATAAGTACCTTTTAATATGCCCACATGTCTACAATTTAAACATTTTCGACATCCTACACTCCCAGCACACTTTAAAAATCAAAACCATTTCAGTTCTCAGGGGCCTGGGTAGCTCAGCAAGTAAAGACGCTGACTACCACACCTGAAGTCGCAAGTTCAAAGCCAGGGCTTGCTGAGAGACTCCAGTCAGGCTTCCTAAGCAACCAATTGGCCCGGTTGCTAGGGTGGGTAGGGTCATGTTGGGTTAACCTCCTCATGGTCGCTATAATGTGGTGAGTAACTAATCCACCACGAGGACCCAGACCCTATTTCAGTTCTCACCGGTTAATATTGATTAAAAGGATAATTGTAGCAAAGTGAAGCAGAGCTCACCACTAAGCAGCCAACACTCACATAGTGTCATGTGACTCCCCTGTCTTTGTGTATTTTTAAAGCCCTCATGTGCTCCTTGTCTTTGTCGGTTTGACAGCAGTGCTGTTTCAAGTTTATTTTAAGTTTCTTGTTTCTAGTGTTTTGTTATCAGTTTTGCTAATTAAAGCTGCATGGAGATCCTCATATCTCGCCTTTACACTCAGTCAACATTACAGTGGCTGAGTTTGGAATGGCCATATTTTTATACTTCAAAAACTGTAAGAGTACTTTGGTATTATGCCATTCTGAACTCAACTGATCTCTTCCAAACAGACAAGCTTGAACATTTGTCATGTTTTTCCTGAACCTGTTTAGCACATTTTGCAACTATCCCTTTAAAAGTATAGGTGCAAAATAAAATCTGTTCATGTTTTGCATGTCATCGTGCTAAAAAACATGATGTGCACATATGTTGAAATTAGGACTGAATTCCCTCAAAAGTTGTAAAAACATTTCACTCATCTCTTCAATTCTCTTAATTTGAATAAACTTTTATTTTGTTATAACTGTACAATATGTATCTATTCATTAACATTAGTAAATACATTCCTATGTACAGTATTTACTAAGTATTTTCACATTGAGAATAAAGGTATTCATGCAAAAACTGAAAAATTTTGCTTTCAGAATATTTATATGAAGTTAGGATGAAAATAAGGTGCTTTTCTAACTGTTCTGAGACCATTGCAGAAAGATAGCACACTGGAGGTTAAGCCATTCACCAAATAGGGAGCAAGTGTTCATCCTATAGCTTTCTATGCAGCTGTGAAGAGGAGGAGAGCAAGGCCAGGCCGTCAGGGTATATGCCTGGCTCTTAGTTACCCAATCAGCGGGAGAGAGATAAAGTGGTGCCGGGGACACCAGTGCGAGTGAGAGAGAGAGTTGCACACAGCTCACTTATCATGTGCAATCTGCATTGGTCTGAAAAGTCAACAGAGTGAGCATCTCACAGAGCTGTGTGCGTGTCTGCCGGCATGGGTTCCAGAGCGCACTGTGTATGTTGTGTCTACGTGAACTGTAAGTAAATAAAGTATTTGTGATCTGTCCAGCTGGCTCCCGCTTCCTCCTTGATAGGGAAGTCATTCACTCCTAGGGTGAACACACTTTCAGGCTGCAGATGTTGTTTGGATCACACAACTTGCTTGGCAGACAAGGGAAAATGAAAATCAGTACATAGATTCAGAATATTGTAATGTTTAATTTTATTTTAACATAGTTGGCAGTGATTTGATGATGCTGTCCATTACTTTTAATATGAATTATTTATTCAGCTTTATAGAAAGTAACAGCTTTATCAGCTGTAATGTCTATAAAGCCTCAAATTTAATAGGAACAATTATAACTCCTGGACACATAATAAACTATTTGATGAAAAAAAATCTGACTTTCTATAGCTTGGTATTACTTAAAATTTCACAAATTAGTCCCGCATACAGTATGTGGACATCAATTTGTTTTGCTCTTGAAATTATAATTTTTTTGATTTGCTACTAGTTACAAATAAAAAAAGGAAATGTAAAATGCACACAGCAGTGGTGCGGGGGTCTCAGGAGGATAATGAATGCTAGCTGGGAGGCCAACCAAGAGGGCATTACAGTAGTCCAGTCTTGAAATGACCAGAACTTGGACTAGGAACTGTGCAGCTCATTCAGACAGGAAAGGTCTGATTTTCCTGATGTTGAAAAGCTGTAAGACTAGGCAGTTGATGAGATGTGGTCGATGAAGTTAAGTGGGTCATCAGCAACCACTCGCAGATTCCAGGCTGTTCCAGGCTTGTCTCCGAATGGCAGGCAGAGATACAAGCTGAGATGGTGGGGTTTTCAGGCTTGAATGATAGGTATAGCTCCATTCCATCTGCTTAGCTGTGGTAGGACAGGCTATGTGCCTTAATGATTTGTCCGAGTGATGTGCAGATTGAGAAAAAGAGGGGGTCCAAGAACTGATCCCTGAAGACACCTCTTTTCCCTGGAGACCTTGAAGGGTCTGCTTGTGTGGTATTACTCAAACCATCTAAGTGCAGTTCCTGTGATACCCAGGTCGGAGAGGGTGGACACAAGGTTCTAGTAGCGACTGTATCAAAAGCAGCAGACAGGTAAAGGAGGATGAGGACAGATCATTTGGAGTTAGCTCTGGCCAGTTGCAGGGTTTCAGCTACTGACAAGAGGTAGTGTCTGTTGAGTGTCCTTTTTTAAAGCCAGACTGATGTCTGTCTGGTAGGTTGTTCTGTGAAAAAACCGACATCTGGTTTAATACAACCCTCTCAAGAATTTTAGCTTGGAAATGTAGAGAGAGAGATGGGTCTGCAGTTTTTGACTACGATGGGGATGTGTTGTATTTTTAGCTGTGGGGTTCCTTGAGCCTGCTTAAATGTGTTTTGAAGTTTCCAGTTGTAAGAGATTTTTTGATGAAGTGTGAGTATGGGAAATATGGAGAGACAGCTTGCAGAAGATTGTAGGGCATAGGATCAAGGGAACAGGTGGTAGGATGGTTATAAAGGAGAACTCTGGAGACCTTAGTTTTAAAGAAAGAGGAAAATAGAGGATGGGATGTAGAAATTGTGGGTGTGTGGTGTAGAGAATTAACTGCTGATGATTGCCACTTTGTCAGTGAAAAAAAGTGGCAGTGTGGGAGGATAAAATTATTAAGAGAAAGTAAAAAATAGTTTGCGGAAATCCGTAGTGTTACTGATCTTATTCTAGTTGTAGTCAACCTTAGCACCAGAAACACTTGAGGAGAAAGAGTAAATTGATAATTTCTCAGGTCAGCCGGGTATTTTGACTTGCACCACTTCCTCTACACAGTCCTGAGCTCAGTGCAGTGGTCATGAAGTGTCTCTGACAGCCAGTGGATAGAGGGTGTTGCACATGCTGACCTGGAGGTAAGAGGGCAGAGACATCAATGTAAGAAGTTAATGTTGAGCAAAGAGCATTTGTAGCTTAATTTTCTAGAGATGCCCAGTTTGTGAAAGAATCATTCTTTTTAACTGGTTCTTTTTTTTTTTGAAGTTGTACAAGTTCACCAAATCAGACTAAATAATTTGAAACAGTTTGCGTCTCAAGTTTGTGTGTCGAGTCAACACTAATCCACGAGTTACTCTCTCTTAACCTGTCTCTCTCCGACTTGAAATGAGCTGATAACCGGGAGTAATATGATCCTAGAGCTGGTGATATCTGTTTTTCCTAACTCTTTTGCAATGAACTGCTCTAACTAGTTCACAAATCAGACTGAACACACAGGTTGCAACAGTACTGGAGTCTACAGTACAATGAGTTGCTTGTAACAGTTCTCAAGTCAAAAGTACACTGAACTGAAATCGCCTCTTTCGGAGGTGTTCGGCATACCAAGAACCGATGAGCTGCTCACATTGAGCATGCATGTGATTAAGGAGTGAAATGTATATTTCTGGTGTATTTTGCTGAAAAGCATAAATTATAACAAATAAAACATAATGGAAATATGTTTATGACTTGATTGTATTAGTTTTATCAGTGTATGAAGATGATCCGGTTGACAGTTCTAGAGTCAACAGTACACCAATCTGGGGACAGAAGCTCCCGCATCAACAGTACATTGAGTCGATCAGAGCAATTTGCAAGTCAAGAGTACACTGATCCGGGGACAGCAGCTCTCGTGTCAACAGACTTTGCGTCAATAACAGCAGTTCTATACTCAACTGTTCACTGATCTGAGAATCGCCTCTTTTGGACATAATATTGAGAACTGCTGATCAGTGAGCTGCTGATGAGCATGCATGAACCGAGGACTTGAATGAGGGTGCGAAACGTTTCAATCGAGAGATGTAAATGAGTTTTACAATTGAGTATTGTGCATGCAGATTGTATTTGAAGTTGTTATGAGCTGGATCATGGTTTTTGTAAGAAGGGTGAATTGATTAAGTTTAGTTTAATTACATTATAAGCTTTTGACACATAGAACATCCGCATTTGTATATCAGTGTCAGTACTGAGTGCTTTAGGTGCAAAGCTTTAATGTAGGATGTATTGCAAGATCACTGAATGAAACACTGACATACACCATTATTGTCATAACTTAATTATATTAAATGTAATAATTATAAATATGCACTTGCAAATGGCTTTATTGAATGCGTTTGAGCATTATTCTACAACAGCGGGGTATTAGCATCATGCACAGTGACTTCATTATGCTCTGATGTAAAAGAACTGTTGAATCATTTTTTTTAACTGGTTAATTTAATGAACCTCCTGAAAGAACTGGTTCACGGAAAAGAATAGGACTTCCCATTACTATCATTTACATCAAGTGAAGATTAGTGGTTAGTGGAGAAAAGGAATTCAGTGATCATAGAAGAGAAATCATTAGGGAACAGGTGTCGTGGAATATTCACGATGATTCTCTCTAAGTTGTAAGAAAACTCTCGGAGTCCCAAGTTCCAGATGCCAAAGTTATAGTTTATTGAACACCAACAAACCACATGAGACCGGTCAGCTGTCCGTTCTGACTTCATTATCCTAAGTTCCCAGTTATACACCTTTTTGTTATCTTTCTACTCATCTCTAGCCAGTGCCCTTGTCCCTCCCCTCGCCACCAATATGTTTTATGTTCTTCGCTAATTAAATATTGGTGGAAATCCCTCACTTATCTATTTAAAAAAAAACATATTTCTTTCATATTCAGCTGGTTATTTGGACATATCTCATAGTTCATGGAAAGTGCACTCCTAATCAAGAAACACCTGTAAGGTGTCAAAACTCAAATAAGGGGAATAGTATAATCAATAATTCATAATCAATAACTGATCATACGGGTTATGAGTTATCACTTACAGTTTTAAATTATCCCTAAAAGGGAATACGTTGCCAAGGTCCTTATATGGGCCACTAAACGCAACGGGTTGCGCTGTTACACATATAGGCAGGCAAAAATAGAGCAATTGTATACATCAACATTCAATCACAACGGATTATAATTAAACATTAATATATCAATTGTCTAGAATCGTTCGATTCTCGAGATAACTCCTAAGGGGATTAATTTGTCATCTAATAGTCTGCTCGCCAGCGAACTGACCGTAAAATCTTTATTAACCCTTAAGAAATTATTCGTATAACTTCGAAAGGCAGACTATTTCTCTTGGCCATGAACAGCTTCCCTTTTCTAAACAAAAATACTATTTAAAGTATCAACAGTTTTAGAGCTCGTAGCTTAAAAATCGAACATCTCAGGGACCTCGAAATCATGAACAGATAGGCAATCAATGAATATAGTATTTAATACAGGAAAATTACGTATATATCGGTGACTACAGTTACACGGAATAAATGTATTTACAAACACAATAAACCACAAACGGTGAAAGTGAAAGCTTAAAGAAGGTGATAGAAAGAGGGAGTAAGAAAACAGTTATGGCAAAAACACAGACAGTGGAACCTTAAACGAGAGACATCGAGGAATCACAAATCACCCTTTTGGGGCGAACAACCGTAACAGCGTTTAGATCTCGAGAGGGAATAAAATACTTGCGCATATACACTACCGTTCAAAAGTTTGGGGTCACCCAAACAATTTTGTGTTTTCCTGAAAAGTCACACTTATTCACCACCATACGTTGTGAAATGAATAGAAAATAGAGTCAAGACATTGACAAGGTTAGAAATAATGATTTGTATTTGAAATAAGATTTTTTTTACATCAAACTTTGCTTTCGTCAAAGAATCCTCCATTTGCAGCAATTACAGCATTGCAGACCTTTGGCATTCTAGCTGTTAATTTGTTGAGGTAATCTGGAGAAATTGCACCCCACGCTTCCAGAAGCAGCTCCCACAAGTTGGATTGGTTGGATGGGCACTTCTTGCGTACCATACGGTCAAGCTGCTCCCACAACAGCTCAATGGGGTTCAGATCTGGTGACTGCGCTGGCCACTCCATTACCGATAGAATACCAGCTGCCTGCTTCTGCTCTAAATAGTTCTTGCACAATTTGGAGGTGTGTTTAGGGTCATTGTCCTGTTGTAGGATGAAATTGGCTCCAATCAAGCGCTGTCCACTGGGTATGGCATGGCGTTGCAAAATGGAGTGATAGCCTTCCTTATTCAGAATCCCTTTTACCCTGTACAAATCTCCCACCTTACCAGCACCAAAGCAACCCCAGACCATTATATTACCTCCACCATGCTTAACAGATGGCGTCAGGCATTCTTCCAGCATCTTTTCATTTGTTCTGCGTCTCACAAACGTTCTTCTTTGTGATCCAAACACCTCAAACTTGGATTCATCTGTCCACAACACTTTTTTCCAGTCTTCCTCTGTCCAATGTCTGTGTTCTTTTGCCCATCTTAATCTTTTTCTTTTATTGGCCAGTCTCAGATATGGCTTTTTCTTTGCCACTCTGCCCTGAAGCCCAGAATCCCGCAGCCGCCTCTTCACTGTACATGTTGACACTGGTGTTTTGCGGGTACTATTTAATGAAGATGCCAGTTGGGGACCTGTGAGGCGTCTTTTTCTCAAACTAGAGACTCTAATGTACTTATCTTCTTGCTCAGTTGTGCAACGCGGCCTCCCACTTCTTTTTCTACTCTGGTTAGAGCCTGTTTGTGCTGTCCTCTGAAGGGAGTAGTACACACCGTTGTAGGAAATCTTCAATTTCTTAGCAATGTCTCGCATGGAATAGCCTTCATTTCTAAGGACAAGAATAGACTGTCGAGTTTCAGATGAAAGTTCTCTTTTTCTGGCCATTTTGAGCGTTTAATTGACCCCACAAATGTGATGCTCCAGAAACTCAATCTGCTCAAAGGAAGGTCAGTTTTGTAGCTTCTGTAACGACCTAAACTGTTTTCAGATGTGTGAACATGATTGCACAAGGGTTTTCTAATCATCAATTAGCCTTCTGAGCCAATGAGCAAACACATTGTACCATTAGAACACTGGAGTGATAGTTGCTGGAAATGGGCCTCTATACACCTATGTACATATTGCACCAAAAACCAGACATTTGCAGCTAGAATAGTCATTTACCACATTAGCAATGTATAGAGTGTATTTCTTCAAAGTTAAGACTAGTTTAAAGTTGTCTTCATTGAAAAGTACAGTGCTTTTCCTTCAAAAATAAGGACATTTCAATGTGACCCCAAACTTTTGAACGGTAGTGTATATAGCTCTCTTGTGTTGAATGTGTGTGCGTGTTGGTCTTCTTTGGTTCCTTTCCAGGGCGAACGAAGTCGCAGCAAGTTTAAAGTTCCTTTAGATGACGTTACCACAGAGATAATTCAGACTAAGTTCTTTTAACTCGTAGGTGGAAATAAACACGGAGAATTATCTAAGAATGAAAACAAAAACTAACTAGAACAAACAAAGGAAAAACACAAACTGAAGAGAAGGTGATGACCCAGTCGAAAGACAAAACTAAGCAACGTATAAACTGGAGTTCCCTTCTTTTAAGGAAAACCTAATCCACGCCTCTCTGAAGTGAACTGTCCAATCGTTGTTCAGAAAATCTTGAGCGGGAAAGTTTCTTTGTCTTGTCAGGCCGATTCATTTGCATAAGTTATGGCCGTGGCCGAAATTCGTCATTTTTCCTCCGAAGATGATTAAACATAACAAGACACATTTTACCATAACCTAATACATATATCTGGCTCAGTCAGACAAAGAGGAGTACAAAGACATCAAGCACGACATGTAACAATGATAGGAATTCAAGTTTACATCTCAATGCGTAATTACAAGTATTTATAATTCACTTGATACTACGATAACATCATAGATATTCCAATAGGACACGGGCAAACAGACAAATGTAAAAACACATCAAATATATCTCAGTAAAGTCTTTAAATGAGGAAATTCCTGAAAAGTTCTTATGTGTGTGTGTGTGTGTGTGTGTGTGTGTGTGGGTATCTGTGTGTCTTGGAGAGGTCTCTTACTCTCCCTTCCTAGACTTGGGAGGGTAAGATTAGGATCTCTTTGAAGCACGCAACGGCAGGGAAAGATCTCGTGGGTGTTGTCTGTTCACACTCAAGAGTGTCATAGAAGTTGTCATCGAACCATCTATTGCAGACTGGCTGGAGCCGAAGGCCTAATTTACCTTTTGAGTTCAGAGGCCAAAAGCTCTTTGGGTTTTAGCAAGAATGTGCATTACATGATTCATTGATACGCTACAGTCCCCCTTTTCGTCAGATGAAGTCCCTGTGTTGACATCATCGGACGACAATCATCACAATGGGCGGATGACGGGTGAATCATGATGGTCGTGTAGCAGGTGGCTATTAGGGCTGAGGAGCCAGCTCGATGAGGTTCAAAGTGGTCTCTGGCGTGGTACCATCTTTCCGGGGGTTCCATCGGAAACCTCCAGCCACGGCTTTCGTGAGCTTGGCGGTAGATGTTTGCATCTCGTTGAATCTCCTGTATAGGATGAAGGCCGAGCCCAGTGTCAGGATGTTGCTGAGTACCATAGAGATGCACAGCGCTGTGTCAGCTGCGGTCCAGGCCTGGACAACAGGGGAGGTGGTCAAGATGGGCTGTCGAGACAGGGCTTGAAGTGCTGTGTCGATAGGAGCAATGTCAATTAGCTGTGACCCCCCCTTTTTCAAGCCATAGTTCCAGTTCTGGATCTAGGGTGAAGTTGTGGTTCTTGAAGAAGGATGGGATTCCCAGTTCTGATTGATACTCTTCACTTGGAAGATGGTACAATGCCAGGTCATCAAGGTGGAGGATGGCCCCTTTCGGTACTTGAATCCACATACTCTTGTTGAGCAAGGTGACACGGGTGGCAGTGTCATGCTGGTCGTACGTGAGAGTAGCTGTGCGCACAGGAGTGCTAATGAGCCACCTGTCACCTACAATCTCTGCTTGTGTCTCGGTGACTTGAGTGCGAGGCTTGGCTTCAGCAGGGCAGCGTGTGTCGCTGATCATGGGCTGCAGCCCGCAGATTCCGTCAGTGTTGTCTCTGAGGAAGGGTTTGCTAGGCCAGAGATAGTGAATGTCTTTGGTCAATGTGCACATGTGCAGGTTTGGGGCCAGATACAGCTGTGTGTCGCTGTCATGGTAGGCCACAACGTCCGGAGTGCGGATCTTGATGTGAGTGTTACTTTTCCAGAACCCGACATTGACAATGTCCTTGAGCCAGTAGATTCGGCTTGACTCTATGATGGGTAGGTTCAGGAGGAAGCCCACTTCTCTCTGCTTGGGGTCGACGTAGAGTGGGATGGCACTACCCAGAGAGTAGGCAAGGTGTATTTGTAGAAGGTCAGTTGGCGTGGTGATGGCGGTAGCCAGCACGGTTTGCACAAGGCTTAAGGGTATCAGGTATGGTGGAATTCTACCCATGGCTAGGCTGTCAATGGAGGAGCTCACCTCCCGCAGCATGTCTGTCATCAGGGCTGTGACCAGCTGAGTTTGAGCAAAGTCATTCTGGAAGACAGTAAACAGCTGTTTCATGGAGTTCACTGTCTGGTTCAGAAGAACGCTGTGAGTGTTGAGAATTACCACAGTTCCCTTTAGTGTCTTGCCGATGGTCTGCAGGGATGCACTCTGTGTTGTGAGTTGCTCTTTTAGCTGTGGAATCTCAGTCTGAATTTCGGCTACATGTCGCCTCACGGTGGCTAGGTTCACTGCATTCACACTGGACATACCAATGTTAAACAGAGTTCTGACAGCAGCGGCGGCTCCGAGCAAAGCTCCCAGGAACTGTTTGGAGTGGCGGTTGTGGCCACCTAACTCCGCTTGTGTGACAGTCATTTTCTCAAGTTGATTGAGCATGTGCTCGACATTGGCCTCAGCGTGAGTGAGGGAGTCCTCTGTCCATCGGGCACCTTCCCAGCTGTACTGGGCCCCTGCTCTGGGGTAGTGTGCTCTGTAGACATTGCGGGGGTCGAGTCGAACATACACTTTCTGAGTGTGGGTCCTGCAGTTGGTGATGAGGAGTCCCGGTTGTTCCCTTAGGACGATGCCTGATGCCGGACCTGGTGAGATGATGTCCGATTGTGGCTGCCCTCGGGTTGGCTGAAGGCACAGGATGGCGAACCACAGCAGCATCCTTGTAAAGGCAAATGGGAGAGAGAGAGAGAAAGGGAGGAAAAATTTCAGCGAGTGTCAACCTTGGTTGGCTAGGACAGTCTTTTCGCTTTGAGGACGCCGGTATGCCACTTGCTTCGGTGTCTCGTAAGTGTCTCTGGTGCTGCGGTGCGCAGCACATGGTGCGTCATGGGCATACATTGGTATGACCCCCCTTATGCACTGTGGCACCACAAGCTTTGGCGCTGTGATGGCATCAGGTGCAGAATGCTGAATGTTGTCCTGTGCACGCAGCATGTGCAAGGTGTTCTGTAGTTGTCTGGGGCACCGGTCATCAGTGGGTTCAGACGGCGTGCTCAGGTGGTTGGAGGGGTCTGAGAGGTGGTTTATCACAATGTTCATGGACTTGTTATGGTCTTTGGCGAGCTGGAAGGTGCAGGGTAGCGAACTTGAACCTTGACCTGGTGCTGAGGCTGTGTACCCATGGCTGGCTGTGGGAGTTCCTGTGAACTCTGTTACCTTGCAGTCTGGCTCTGTGGGAGTTCTCGTGACCTCTGTGACCTGCCAGTCTGGCTCTGGTGACCTGTGTGACTGGAGGGGGAGGGGTTCTTGAACTTGAGCCCAGACTTTCAGCTGTTTGAAGTCCAGTAAAGGTTCAAAGCGATCTAGCAGATCTTTGCCAATCAGAAGGGGGTAAGTGTCCATTTGTGAGATGTACACTGGGTGAGTCAGACTCATAGGACCAATTGTCAGGTGAATGAGAGCTACCTGTTTGAGCCGGATGTCGTTCTGGCTGTATGACTGCACATTCAGCTCACATGTTTGAGATGTAAGAGTTCGATCTTGTCTCGTAGCTTTAAATCTGAGTCTTTCAAAGAGTTCAGCTGATATCAAAGTGAGGTCTGCGCCTGTGTCTAACAGGGCTTCAAGTCTCACCTCATTTTCCAAAGTCATGGCTAGATGGAGTTTCCGTGCCACCCCCTTTTCGATCAGGTTTCCCAAGAGTCTTGGCGTCTGGGCTGGTGTGGTGATCGATGGGCGGTTAGGGCCGGTCTTGTGTGGTTCGCTGCGGAGGCAGACAGACAAAACAGCATTTCCTGGTCTGTTGGGATTTTGGTCCCAGTTGTGGGAAATTGTGCTGTCTTGCTCAGGATGTGCAGCTGTCAGCTGTGGTGGCTGGGTGATGCTGTCACTTTGTGATGTGACAGTTAACTCTGTGGTCTGTGGCTGACAAGCAGTGTTCTGTGTGCCTGGTACGCTTAGGCATAGGATGTTGGGCTCGTCCCTCTTGTCTTCTTTGTGAGATTTCTTGTGAAGAAGCTCTTTCAGCAACTTCAGGATCTCTGCTGTCTCAGACGTGGCGGCACTGTTTTTATCTGACGTGGGTTCAGACTTCTGCTTACCAGTGGCATGTCGAGAGGGGTTCCACTCTGGGCTGTCTGGGCTTGATGCTCTAGTCAATGGGGCTCGGTTCTTTCTGGGCCGTTGGTCGGCTCCCCATGTGGCTCCACCTTTTGGGTGGTTGGGTGGGTGTTGCCGGTCCCAGAATCTTTCAGAGCGCTCGCTCTGGTGTCTTGGACGAGCACCATCATGGTTGTGCTGCCCTCTGCTGGCCTGTAACGGTCTAGAGTCTCTGTTGAAAGGTCTGTGACTGTGGTGCTGATGGGCGCCCTCTAGAGTCAGCTCTGGATAGTGCTCAGAGATGGAGTAGATTGTGGGATTTCTCAGAGTCTTTTCAGATACAGTGTTTTGCTTGGTGTAAGCTTTGTGGGCTAAGTCTCGTAGCTGTTGGGTAGACATGCTACGTGGGCAGGCCAGAACGCCTAAGTGCTGACTCACTGTGGGATGCAGGTTTCGAAGGAACAGGGTCCTGAAGGTGACATCCTCCTCCATACCTGGTTCGTTCCGGGCTCCGAAGTAGGTTTGTCGAAGTCGGCCGTAGTAGGTCTGGGGGGTTTCAAGTCGGGCCTGCTTGAGGTCCATGGCGGTGAATAGCCCTTGGTCTGATTCTGGATCAGAGAATTCACAGATTAAATCTTGTCGCAGCTGCTGGTAGTCCGTTTTGACAGTCTCTGGTTGACGGTCTAGGAAGCTGCGCACGTCACGGCTAGACGTAATTCTTAGCAGGTACAATCTGTCCCACGTGGTCATGTTGGCAACAGTTTGCAAATGAAAGTCTATGTCTCGCAGGTATGTGCACGTCGTGACCTCCTGCAGTGTTCGGAGTGAACGTAGGGATGTTTCTGGCCAGCTTGTCAAGTTCTTTGGGAGCCGTGCCGTAGTTAGTGGCAGGGGTTCTTTGGAAGGGCCCCCCCCCTCACTGCTGACGGGGGTCCTTGTCGGCTGGCTGGTGATGTCTTGAACGGTGGACTTTCATCCCACTTTTCAGCTCTGAGTTTTTGGCTGAAAGGCTGGAACCAGCTGTTCGGGGGAAACTCTGTGGTGTGCATTTCCCCCTTTTGTTCACTTTGCAGTCTATAAGAATGTTTCAGTTCTCTGTGAACAGTGTCAAGTTCATATTTGAGATTGTCTCTGTGTTGAATAAGTTCATGGATTTCAGCTCGGGCCGTGTTCAAGTGTTTTTCACAGGCCTTGGCTTTAGCGTCTCTTTCTTTGAGTTCAATCTCAGCTCTTGCAAGGAGAGCTTCGGCTTGTCAGAGCTTTCTGTCGAGTTTCTCACTGGCATTCCTCTCCGACTGTTCTCTTTGGTCTGTATCTAGACGAAGATCTTCCAGGGCCTTTTGAAGTCTCTCTACTTCCTCCTGCAGCTCTGGGTCTGTTGCATCCTCTTTCCCGCGCTGGTCGTGGGTCTCGAGGAGTAGCTGATCTAGACGACTCTGAGCGTGGGCCTCATTCCTCCGGGCCTCCTCCACTTGAAGCTTTAGTTCTGCGGCCTGCTGTTCCAGGTCGATGTTGCTTTTTTCACTTATTCGTGCCTGAGTGTCAAGAATGTGAGCAAGATTTCTGATGATTTTGGCCCATTCTTTGTGGTTGTAGCTCTGGGTTGGATCGTGGGCCATCAGCTTGTCCAAGTTGGCGTCCAGTTGCTCTTGGCTCAGGTGCTGTAGGTCACTGGCGTCCTTGGGTAGGACGGTGCTCATCATCGCGCTCAGCCAGGTCTCGAGATGATCCCAGTGGGCTGCGGGACTGGACGAGCGTGACATATTGACTCTCTGTAGGTGAGAGAAACACAGCACACACAAAGAGGCCAAAATGCAAGTATGTGTAGGATTAGTAAGGTACGATACTATGCGGCTATCTGAGCCGTAATTTTGACTAACTGATGCAGACAGTTAGACAGTTAGGTGGGTCAATTTGCTTGGGTCTAAATAAAGAATTTGACAAGGCGGGTCATTTGATGACGCCAGCTGTTTGGTTATCATTCTGTTATCTAGCTTTCCTTGGTGTCTCTCGTAGGTTCTGTCTCTAGGTGAACTGAAAGGAACAAATCACAACAGAACAGAAAAATAGCAAGATAGAAAAGATTGACGTAAAATAAAATTGAAAAGGTCTGTAATGAAATAGAACAAATAATAACACAGGAAGGGTTACAGGGAGTAAGGAGGTCTGAGCCGGCTATCGGCGGAAAACCTAGGAAAGGGGGTGTGGCTTGGAGAAGAGAAGGTGGGCCACACACACACACTTAAATGACCGGGGGAATATCTAATATTCTGTGGCCTATATTAAGTGGATGGGTTTTTACCTCATTTAGTTTGCCTGGGGTGAATTGAGGTCACTCTGGTTGGACCAGTGGCGTGAATGGCCCTTCCAACGCTCCCGAACACTCGACCGCAGTGTCCCCGGGCCCTTCCTTACTCTGTACCACGGGCACCCTCTCAAACAACTTGCGACTTTAAATACAACCGGCAACACCAAGGTGACAACCACCAGACAACACAGCAAAGTGGGTTTTCCCCGGAATCCTCCTTTGGAGTTCAAAAGAGTGGCCCTGTCAGCGGACCCTGGTTCGGGTGATTGTCCCAAAATTGCCTTGTGTGTCGGCTTGCGTGGTTGACGTTATCTTCAGAGTGCCAGATTGCTGATGTCGCAAGTTGCGTGCCGCACTAATGGACAGAGACAGAAGAGTCTGAGACTCACGCACAGCTAGCGTCGGTACGTCGGTTGAACGAACCACAGCTCGCTGGAAGCCAACCAGAGGTGATGGTCAAATCACCACACCGCCTTAGGAAGTTCTACCTATAAATACAAAAACAGGTTGAGCAAGTGAAACTTAAAGTGAATTAAAGCTTTCTTGTTTAAACCAAATTGAGTAATTATGTATGTAGAAATAAAAGGCAAAGGCTTCACTAAATAATGATAAAATAAAAAAGGGATTATGACAATGTTAGTAATTATCAAATCAACTTAACCCAAAAAAAAAATAATAAAAAAAAAATAATTTATTAATAAAAGAAAAAAAAAATAAATAAAAAAAATTAATAAATAAAAATAAAGTAGGATGAAACCCGGGAGAAGGCAGGCCGTAGTGGCGGGTTTGTGCCAAAGGGGGCGTACTTTCTCCCAGTGGTTAACCTGGTTGGATCGAACAATTTAATTTCAATTTCAATTCAAAGTGGTTTGAACTAAATTTGAAATAACTTGTTTAAAGAACGTATGATAATCACGATTACCGTACAGTATCAGTGTTAACAAAATAAAATAAACCAAAAAGAAAAAATGGAAATAGACCAATTCAACAGAATGAAAAGAGTAGAAGAGTGACAAGCCAACTTAGTGGGTGTTGCCACAGGGGGGCGCTTTCCCTCTAAGTGGATATCAGTGACTACGTCTGCTGAGACTTAACTTTAAACTTGAATTCAAATCTTGTTTGAACCAAAATCAAAATAAGTGTAATCAGTCAGAGGCAGGAGAATTGTCTAACCTTCAATAACATTAGCACAAGCAAAGCTGTAACTGTGACTATTTATTGAAAGTTAGGCCGCATATTTCAATCCTCACAGGGAAAATGGAAATAGCAAGGAGAGAGAGTTGAGAAAGAATGACCTATCTGCAAATGCCCACAAGATGGCGTAATTGCACTCACGCAGACTGAAATCAGGGGGTGGTGCAATTTGAGAACTGCAAAACACGTAAGGCTGCCCTCTCGTGTTTGTCAGCGGAATTACAACCACTCTGTTTTCAATGTGATTCAAAATCTTAGAGCGTTTTTTACGCGTCGATTTTCTGCATAATCACTATAGCTCTGTTAAATGCAGACTGAAATCGGCTTTGTGCCTTTTCAGTTCATCAGTGAGCTCGCGTTGCGCGACTTGTCTCACAATTTCAAAACGGGCGCGCACAAATTAAATAACATCACATAGATTGAAACCACATTGCTCATGAAACGAAGTTTGAAATGCCCCGCGTATCTCCACCAACTCTGTAAGGTGTCAAGCCTCAAATAAGGGGAATAGTATAATCAATAACTGATCATATGGGTTATGAGTTATCACTTACAGTTTTAAATTATCCCTAAAAGGGAATACGTTGCCAAGGTCCTTATATGGGCCACTAAACGGGTTGCGTGCGCTGTTACACATATAGGCAGGCAAAAATAGAGCAATTGTATACATCAACATTCAATCACAACGGATTATAATTAAACATTAATATATCAATTGTCTAGAATCGTTCGATTCTCGAGATAACTCCTAAGGGGATTAATTTGTCATCTAATAGTCTGCTCGCCAGCGAACTGACCGTAAAATCTTTATTAACCCTTAAGAAATTATTTGTATAACTTCGAAAGGCAGACTATTTCTCTTGGCCACGAAAAACAGCTTCCCTTTTCTAAACAAAAATACTATTTAAAGTATCAACAGTTTTAGAGCTCGTAGCTTAAAAATCTAACATCTCAGGGACCTCGAAATCATAAACACATGGGCAGAGTCAATCAATGAATATAGTATTTAATACAGGAAAACTACGTATATATCGGTGACTACAGTTACATGGAATAAATGTATTTACAAACACAATAAACCACAAACGGTGAAAGTGAAAGCTTAAAGAAGGTGATAGAAAGAGGGAGTAAGAAAACAGTTATGGCAAAAACACAGACAGTGGAACCTTAAGCGAGAGACATCGAGGAATCACAAATCACCCTTTTGGGGCGAACAACCGTAACAGCATTTAGATCTCGAGAGGGAATAAAATACTTGCATATATATATAGCTCTCTTGTGTTGAATGTGTGTGCGTGTTGGTCTTCTTTGGTTCCTTTCCGGGGCGAACCAAAAGTTCCTTTAGATGACGTTGCCACAGAGATAATTCAGGCTAAGTTCTTTTCACTCGTAGGTGGAAATAAACACGGAGAATTATCTAAGAATGAAAACAAAAACTAATTAGAACAAACAAAGGAAAAACACAAACTGAAGAGAAGGTGATGACCCAGTCGAAAGGCAAAACTAAGCAACGTATAAACTGGAGTTCCCTTCTTTTAAGGAAAACCTAATCCACGCCCCTCTGAAGCGAACTGTCCAATCGTTGTTCAGAAAATCTTGAGCGGGAAAGTTTCTTTGTCTTGTCAGGCCGATTCATTTGCATAAGTTATGTCCGTGGCCGAAATTCGTCATTTTTCCTCCGAAGATGATTAAACATAACAAGACACATTTTACCATAACCTAATACATATATCTGGCTCAGCCAGACAAAGAGGAGTACAAAGACATCAAGCACGACATGTAACAATGATAGGAATTCAAGTTGACATCTCAATGCGTAATTACAAGTATTTATAATTCACTTGATACTACGATAACATCATAGATATTCCAATAGGACACGGGCAAACAGACAAATGTAAAAACATATTAAATATATCTCAGTAAAGTCTTTAAATGAGGAAATTCCTGAAAAGTTCTTATCTGTGTGTCTTGGAGAGGTCTCTTACTCTCCCTTCCTAGACTTGGGATGTTAAGATTAGGATCTCTTTGAAGCTCGCAACGGCAGGGAAAGATCTCATGGGTGTTGTCTGTTCACACTCAAGGGTGTCATAGAAGTTGTCATCGAACCATCTATTGCAGACTGGCTGGAGCCGAAGGCCTAATTTACCTTTTGAGTTCAGAGGCCAAAAGCTCTTTGGGTTTTAGCAAGAATGTGCATTACATGATTCATTGATACGCTACACACCTTTGTATGAGAAAAACATCCATGTCCTCATAACATATCCTTTACCCTTGATCTACAGGTCAGTGTTTTTTGTAATCAATGGATACTATTTACCATACTGGTAGAAACTTGGCTTTAGTTTATCTTTTTAATTAATTTGACCACCTGTTGTTTTCACTCCTTATCCATAACCTCCCTTATTTTGTTACAACTGGGTACTTTCTGTGGTTTTTGCAGCAACAACACTTTTAGTAACCTCAAATGCTCTTTCCTGGGTCACACAAGGCCAGGAAACTCACATAAGTACTTTTGATATAAAAACATACTATAATATTTAAAAATATACTATACAGGGAACTGAGGTTACAGCAGAAGGAGACCAGAAGAAGAGTGAGTGGTAGCAAAAGAAGGGAGAGTAACAGAGAACTGGATAAAGAAGTGATCAGAGATATTTAGAGGTGTAACAAGAAGTTCGCTAGTGATACAGTTACAGATATGAATGAGATTTAGCTGTTCCCTTTACAAAAAGCTTCACTATGATGCTGCGCATTGCTAAGCGCTATGGGAACAATCCTATTTGTGAATGAGCTGTGAATATGTGTGTAACACGTCAATGAACATTGACCGGAATTTATAGCCTCGGCTGATGTAGTCATTAGACGCACCTGTGGCCAGGCTATAAATGGATGTTTCACCAGGTGTCGTCAGATCCTCTTTTTTCAGAGCGATTCTGTGTGTGTGTGTGTTTTACAAACCCTGTCAAAACTTTTGCTAGGAATTAGAATTTGTGAGGCAGTGTTCAGTGAACCTTTTCTCTGTCTAGAGAAAAAAAAAAATAAATAAAAAAAAAAAAATATATATATATATATATATATATATATATAAAAGAAAGAGAGAATGACTGAAAACCGTAAACTCCTGTTTTTAGCTGAAGAGGACACACATCAGTTTTGCTCTGTTTGGGAGGGGCTCTCGTATGGATCTGGCTGAGGAGAGAGAGATGGGTTAATCCCTTTCGCTCGCTCTCTCCCCAGATCCAGCTGATCCTCATAAGCCTGAAGCGCGCCTCGGTGCCTCTTCGGTTCACGAGGACACTGAACCTCTGTAAATCCTGCGCCTAATAATAAAGCGACTGTGGAATTAAGAGACAAATGCGAGCATTGCGATCTGCTTTCGGGCAAAATGCTTCGCGCTCACCTCGCTTACTTCCGGGAGTCAGCGCCCACATTTCATTCGTGCTCTCGCATGGATCTGGCTGAGGAGCGAGAGACGGGTTCGTCCCTTTCCCTCGCTCTCTCCCCAGACCCAGCTGGTCCTTCCCGTAATCTCAAAGCGTGCTTCGGCGCCTCTTCGGTTCACAAGGGGGGCGGGGCGCTGAACCTTTGTACATTTCACACATAATAATAATAAAGCAGCTGAGAAATTACTCGAGGTGATTACGCGGGCTGTGGCCAGACTACAGCTAGACTGGCCACACGAACAAGAGACCCTCCCCCAAACGCTCCAAACTAGAAGACAAATTTCTGTCTGGTGGCCAAAATAATTAAATAAATAAAAGAGGGAATGGA
Source organism: Moxostoma hubbsi (assembly GCA_032164185.1). Taxonomy (NCBI): domain Eukaryota; kingdom Metazoa; phylum Chordata; class Actinopteri; order Cypriniformes; family Catostomidae; genus Moxostoma; species Moxostoma hubbsi. Next base: position 41,398,889 of record JAVLUX010000023.1, on the reverse strand, counting down.
ACTCTATATCAGTCCCTTCCTTTCTTCTATGACCTCCATAACAAGTATTTTCTTTATGGAGGAAATTTATACTTCCCGTGTCTTCGTGCCCTCGATGTAGGTGTATTCAACTATCATGGGTGCTGAAGCTCGGGGGTATTCGGTGATGCCGCTGGTAGAAGAGACACCTGCCATCCTCCCCGTTTCAACGGCGTGGTTCCCACTATCGTGAAACCGGGACAGGCATGTCTACTGTGGAAAGAACTGCAAAATCTCTTGGTCAAAGGGGCCATAGAACATGTTCCCCTTCCAGAGAAAGAGTCAGGCTAATACAGCAGATACTTCCTGGTTCCCAAGAAGGGAGGGGGGTTGCGTCCGATTCTAGATCTTCGAGGCTTGAACCGCTCAGTGTTCAAGTCCTAGATGCTGACTATCAAGACGATCGTGTCACAAGCCCAACATCATGTTTGGCTGGTCACCATCGATCTCATGGATGCATATCTTCATATAGAGCCACAGCACAGGAAGTTCCTGAGGTTCGCTTTCGGGGTCAAAGCCTTCCAGTATCGGGTTCTTCCATTTGGCCTTGCCCTATTAACCCGCACATTCAGGAAATGCATGGATGCAGCACTGGCTCCACTGCAACTCCAGGGCATCCGCATTCTGAATTATATAGATGACTGGCTGATCCTAGCATAGTTCCAAGAACTGGCAGTTCAGCACAGGGATATCGTCTTGACTCATCTGGGGGTTATATGGAATTCGGTCACGATGCAGGCACAATCGTCTCCCGCACGAATCGTTTCCATTCAGAACACCCTGAGCAAGGTCAGGCTAGGTCGAGGTTGCACTGCTCGTCAGTATCATTGAATACTAGGTCTCATAGCGTTGGTGTCCGCGGTGATCCCTTTGGACCTTCTGCACATGAGACCGCTTCAGCTGTGGCTAGAAGCCAGGGGGTTTTATCCGAGGGCAGGTCCCCTAAGGCAAATAAGGGTTACGCACCACGTGCTTCGTTCCCTTTCTATGTGGTTCAGATCCCGGTTCATACCTTGGGTCCCACTCTAGGTGCGTGTTGTTGTCGCAGGCTGCTAACGACAGACGCCTCCCTGACGGGCTGGGTAGCAGCCTTAAGTGGTCGTCCGGCTTAAAGGGATAGGAGGGTCATCAGTTCGGTTGTCACAGTAACTGTCCCTTCTACCCATTCCTCTAGACACACTGCTTCAGCTCACAAACACCCTGACCACTCCAAACCCTCTGGTCTTCCAGGAACAGGCCACTTCTCCCTCACCAAACTGACATCCCGTAAAAGGTCTTCACCCAGTGCTTGGCCAAAAACCAAGCATGCCACCATCTCTCCTTTCTCTCCCATTCCAGCCCCCGCTTACTGCGCACGCTAAAACTGGGCACCCTGACGCAGGAGCCTTCCTGCCAACACTGCTCAACATATCACTGACCTCAGAGGCCAAATCCCTCTAACCAACCAGCCTTCCCCAGCTCTTTCCCTCTGTCCTACCCCTGGGCTGCCAAAGTGGAATCGAGTGCAAGGCCACCTCCGCTAATGACAAATGCTCCAGCCCAATGTTTACCATTTCTAGCCCTTCCCCCCTCACTCTATCTAGTCAAGTCATTTTTATTTGGATAGCGCCTTTCACAACACATTGTTTCAAAGCAGCTTTACAGAAGATCAGACATTAACAGATGATAAAACTGTAATATCTATGATGTCTTAGAGTCATTATTGTGCAGTTTGATGAAATACGATTATGAATTGTGTATAAAAATAATTAATTAAATAATAATTGTATTTATAACCCCAGTGAGCAAGCTGAAGGCGACTGTGGCGAGGAACACAAAACTCTATAAGATGTTGATTAATGGAAAAAAATATCCTTGGGACAAAACAGACTCACTGTGGGTGCCAATTCCCCTCTGAATAACATCATGAATATAATGTAAATATTACTTATGTATAGTGCAAGTCATGCTTAAAATGATTAAACTAAGTAACTGTAAGATGTCTTTGAAGTTCATCCTGGATTAACTGCAGAAGTTCATATAGATGCAATTGTCCTTGTTAGTTGGACGATGAAGGGTTTTGTTGGCAATTAATTGATAGACTATGTATTCTATTTCAAGAGTGTAGTCCATCATTAGGCCGAGGTGATGCAGGCAGAGATCAATGAGGTGCATCGCAGTTCAACATGGCCGGTAATTTCAGTGAGGTCTATCCTAAATCCAAGGTTTGGGCAATGACATATGAAGTATCCCATGTCTTATGGTTGGAGTTGGCATCAGTTCATCCTCTGAAGTCCATAGTAATAGACTGAAATGATGTTTGGCTGGCACCGGCTGCATTTAGTCATCACACAGTGACACGTAGCAGTGGAGTCCAACACAAAGCAGGAATGGAGCTGGATCATGCTGGTTCAGGTGACCTCAGGTTAGAAGTCCCGAGGTTGAGACAGGGAAACAAATAAAATAATATTAGCATAGATGACATTCAATTTATTGCAGAGTTATAGATTATGATCACTGTTTCTGGTTCCGGCAGACCTAACTAAACAGCCTAATTGTGGGTTGGAGGATAAATTAGGTGTATGCCTGGCTAAATAGATGAGTCTTTAGTCTAGACTTAAACTGAGAGAGTGTGTCTGCATCTCGAACAGTGTTAGGGAGACTATTCCATAGTGTAGGAGCCAAATATGAAAAGGATCTACCTACTTTTGTGGCTTTTGATATTCTAGGAACTATTAACAGGCCAGAATTTTGCAATCATAATGAACCTGATGGAATATTATGTAGTATAGCTGCCTTTGGAGCCGCCCCAGGCATGAGGATGCCAACCCCTTCAGCGCCAGCTCTGCTCCCACACCATCCTGATTGGCCTCAACCAGCCTGCCCTCCTAATTTCACCCTCCATACAGCTACGCCCCTAGCCATTCCCCCAAATGTCATTGCCACGAATCCTCCGCAAGTGTCCAATAATCTCCGGACCCAGATTTTATCAAGTACAGACATAGACCTTTCTAAGCTTCTCTCTCTCTACCCCACCACAGAGCCGCAACGCCTTTAACAGTGCAGCAACCTTTCAGTATCTCGTATGCTATTCTTGGCATAATTCTGAATTTCATTAAGCCTCTATACAGAAGTAATTTGCTCTGTGTTCCCCCACAGATGATGCAAACTAAACGATCGGATGGTGATCATCGCAGAGCTTTCTCTCTTTTTCGGTGGCAGCCATTTCTACACAAATCTTAAGCTGTTCTCTGCAAAATGTGCAGTTCGAGTAGTGCAGTGGAATCTGTGTCCATACTGGGGAGCCCTTGACTTAGATCTCCATAACAGTTTTACTGGGTTGCCGTAACATGCCGTTACTTTCGCAGTGTGTAGATCATCAGATCACCAAACCGAACTCTGTCCTCTCATAAATTCCAACTTTCCTACCCAGTCAGTCCAAAGACCTGATAACTCTACCAGCTACGTCCCATGCCCCTCCATTGATCTCCCTCTCAATCAACCAGATATCGATTCCAGGGTAAAGGTGGTCAGAATTTCAGCTAGCGGACAATAACTTTGAGTTTGGTTGCCCTAGACAACGCTGTCGTTACTTACATGTCTGTACTCATTGCGGCACTGCGCACACCTGCCCTATCTACCCTGTATCGAAACCTTTCAAAAATTAAAATCTTATAAAATATATCAGCACATTTGTCAATATTTCTTCTCTTACTAAGGAACTTGTGAATCATCCCGATGCTCAATTTACAAATGACCTCCTAAAAGAGAAAATCAATAGGATATTCATAATTATGTCCAACCTCCTATCTAACAAAAGCTGCTCTAAACACAAGCTCCTCTCCCTCCTCGGGCATCTCAATTTCGCTATGCGCATCATTCCCCAAGGCCGCCCCTTTTACTCGCACCTCCTCTTCCTCGCTTCATCCGTCGCTGTGCTAAACAGAGCATTAGCTCCTGAGGTAGACTCGACTCCGATCTCTACTATCCATTTCATTATTCATTTCATTCTTAAACCAATTCAAAGGCAATTCAATCAGGTACCATAAAAGGCTATCCGAGCTGCGTAATATTTGGCTAGTCAACAGAGCAATCACAGCTGCCCATAATGTTTTATCAGAACAACAAATTCAACCTCACGGTCGTTGGTCCTCAGATGCATATCACTGCTACATTAGATCCAATCGTTTCCACATCAGGAAAGCTCATCAATCACTAATCAGCTAATACCCTTATCAATACCACCTGTCTCTATCACTCACGTCACCACCTGTCACCGTCTCACTACATCCTATATGCACGAGTGCAGATGTGTACACATACGTATGTGTATGTATGTCTTTGCACGGGTGTGGGTACGGTTATGTACGTGTGTGTGTGTGCGCACACGTGTATATGTGTATGCATGTATTCATGTATGTTTGTGCACATATATATATATATATATATATATATATATATATATATATATATATATATATATATATATATATATATATATAAGGCTGTCAATCGATTACAATTTTTAATCAAATTAATTACACAGTGTCCCGATTAATTAATCGCGATTAATCACATATACAAATATTTGCTGAGAAAGCCCCTCATATAACAATAATTCAATATATAATGATGAAATAATGATACATAGTTATCTTTAAATATTTAAAAATATTTAAAATTATATATATATATATATATATATATATATATATATATATATATATATATATATATATATAAATAAAAAAATATTCAGATAATTAAAATGCTTTACATTCTTATGGCAGAAGAGTAAGGGGCCGTCACTGTGTCCGACATTTTTTTTTTTTTTTATAAACAAGCCAGGGGTATACATAGTACACAATACTACAGATATATTTTACAATAAAGCCAAGACATTATATTCATTACATAGTGCAATGCTTTTCAATGCTTTGGAGTTGTTGGAGGTACAAAGTACAGAGTATTTAAATAATATTTCAAGTCTTTACAAAAAAGTGCAAATAGGGGCTTTATAGACATAAATTTACACTTATGTATAAACTTGGCAAGAAAAATAAACCGATTAATCAGAAAATATTAACTTAAGTTATCAAAACTGTGAAAACCAAATAAAATGTCTTTATAAAGCAAAGAAAAACTAGTTAAAATAGAGGTACGTACAAACAAACAAAATTTTCTCCAAAATACTACAGCATGGACACATTCACAAAAAAGGTGAGGAGCAGATTCATCTACAGCATTACAGGAGTAGTAAAGTGGATCTATTTCAGGGAACATGTTTCTTAGATAAAGACTGACTGGGTAAAAACGATGTAACAGTTTAAAGGACACCTCCTTAACCTTGTTGGTAATTAAATATTTGCAAGCTAAAGACCACACGACCTGTGTCAGACATGCTTGTGTCGCGTCTCGGGTGTGTTGCGTCATAAAAATAAAATGTTTAGAACACTGTGTCAAGTTAAATATAGTTTAATACTCAATCTTTAAACACACCATGAGATCCCTTAGTTCGCATTTGCGCTCCTACTAGTGTTTTGAACGCAAGAATGTAACGCATGTTTGTGTTGTGTGTCCGCTGAAGGGTTGTTAATGTTTTGTTCACTGTAATAAACTGTGTTGCTCACACAGCTGAAATTTCACTTACTGCCCTCTGGAGTAAACAGTTGGTACTACAATCTTGCATTTCTCAGGAATTTCACAAGAAAGCATTGCGATTAAATGCGTTCATTTTTTTAATGCGTTATTTTTTGTAAAATTAATCACAAGTTATTAACGCATTAAATGATAGCCCTAAAAAATATATATATATATATATATATATATATATATATATATATATATATATATATATATATATATATATATATATATATATTTATTTAAATCACATATAGCAGGCGCCCACTTTCAGAGCACTCCGTTCTGATGCAGAGTGGATCTGCGTTCGGATGCATGCTGGGCTTACCCGTTCGAATGCCGCAAGCCAAACAACTCTCTCTTTAGAGCAGTCTCCCATTCTAATTGCATTGTGAGCCCTCCCTTTCGAATGCAGCACGAGCCAACCATCATTCTAATTTTTCCCGTTCGAATGCCGTGAGCCCATCCACTTCTGTATTTAGTGGAGGTCTCCCATTCGATTGCAGTATAGCCCCGTTTCTTTCAAATGTAGGATGCACGAGCTCATCCACATCCACGTATCACGGGCGATCCCTTTTGAGGTGTTGGTGATGTTTTATGTTTCAGATGCAGAGCGAGCTAACTCTCGTTCTCACTTTCCCTGTTTGGATGCCGTGAGCCCATCTACTTCCATGCTTAGTGGAGGTCTCAAATTCAAATCGTATTGTAGCACCTTTCGATCAAATGCCACGTGAGCTCATCCACATCCTCATATCTCGGACTCCACCTTTCGAGTCGATGGATGGGCCTTACCAATTGGAATGCAGAGTAGAGCCCAGCTGAATGCATGCTGGGCTTACCCATTCGAATGCCGTGAGCTAAACCACTCTCTCATTAAAGCAGTCTCCCATTCAAATCTCAGCGTGAGCCCTCCCTTTCGAACTCAGCATGAACCAACTCTCATTCTCACCTTCCCCGTTTGAATGGAGTGAGCCCATCCACTTTTATGATGAGTGGTGTTCTCCCATTCAAATCGCAGTGTAGCCCCTCTTGACCAGCCATCGTACAAGAACGCACCCTGGGGGGGGGGAGGTAACACATTTTCAGAAGTATCTGCTAAACCAATCCCCCATATAGAATTGCTGCCGGTTCAGTGTCCTGAATATTTTATGTCATTGTCATGGTACTGATCTTTAACGTCTTTTTTGGGGGTAATCAGGACTCGAGCCAAGTCTCGAGCTCCGAGCACTCCAGTATATGGACAGCAAGCCAAAGACGTTAACCTCTTCTATACAAGATTACATTAACATACAAACTGCTGAAACAGTCAGTGAAGTGCAATATAATCTCCTGGCTAATAACAGCTACTATTTCAGTACGACCGAAAACACAGCAAGCAAGCTACAGCTACTAAAATAGACCCCCGTTAGTTAATGCCAATATATTTAAACAATTTTTAACAAAATCAGTGTTCTTTGCTGTGCAGCTAAATGATAAAAAAAAAGTAAAAAAATATTAGCAGGTTTTCTTTCAGGAATGTAAAATTGTCAACTACCTGTTTCTTGATTTACAGATTTGCAGAAATTACACACTTCACCACTAGCCCATTTATACAAATATATACAGTATAAATGTACAATTTCATGATGTATTCTATTAGCTATTACTGCGGTGAGGACGAATGTGGCCAACCTGAGCGACGCTGCCATGTGGAAGATCAGACGAGCTCGGTTTGCTCGCAATCGTCAGAAGAGCGTCCGTTCATTACGAGACAGTGTGAGGGGACCGTCAGAGTCAAAACGTGCATTCTCCCTCCCTGAGAACCTCTGCAACAAACTCCGTGAGTCACCAAAATTCTTGTTAATTCTGTGTCAATTTCCTGTAACTGTTGTTTTTTCCTGTTGCATGTCTCACACATTAGACACTTTAGCTGATGTCCAGATGAATTTAGAATTCATTGTTTTACAGAATCCTTTAATACATCAGCATTTCCTGTCAGTGTAGATTTGCAAAATTAATGTTTTGCTTAGATTCTTGTCTGTGAATATTCCCTCATTATTTTTCTCTGTTTGGACTCAGCTCACAGACTCACAAGACAAGAGCAGTCTGCACCCACACTGGGCAACATGCTGGAGACGGTCCTCACAGGTATCCCAAACCGAGGTGTAATTTTTGAGATGTAAATTATTACTAATCTTAGTATCCCAGATTAAGATCCATTTGTAGCTTGATTTCACCTAATTCTGTGCCAATTTCTAACCCTTCTTCTGTTTGTTTGAGCAGCCTGTCTGCCAGACACAAAACATCTGTTCAATGTATGTACAAGGCACTAAAAGCAGCTCTTTTGCACCCTGTAAACATGCAGTTGAAAGTTCTTCTCAAGAGGATGACTCAGCCATTAAAGATCTTCTGCCAGAGGATGCTGGTATTGACCATCAGACTGTTCACCAGCTTATCATGGTGCTGATGAAGTTCATGGCCAAAGACAAGAGCAGCGCGGAGACAGATATTGGCAGTGCCAAAGCTTTCAACACAGTCAAACGGCACCTGTACGTCCTGCTGGGATATGACCAACAGATGGGATGCTTCATGATTACCCCTCAGAAAATGCGTTCTTCAACGTGCTTTAACGCTTTCATTGCAGGAATCGCTCAGGCAAGTTGAACTCTCTTCAGTCATCTGTTCACACTTAGTGAGCATCACAGTGTTCATATGGGTCATCGTGATGACAGGTGGTTTCTCCCTTTAGGTGATGGATTATAACATCGGTTTGGGGAAACAGCTGCTGCCGCTGGTCGTACAGGTATTGAAGTATTGCACGTGTCCACAGCTCAGGCCGAACTTCCAGGAGCCTCCACGCTGCTCGCTGTGGGCCCTCAAACCTCACATCAGACAGATGTGGCTCAAAGCTCTGCTCGTCATACTTTATAAGGTATTCACAACTACATATCCAGTTAGAATTGAATATAGTTAATGTGTTAGAGTACTCAATGTTAGAGAGAGACATATACAATTTAAGCGTTATATATTTTTTTTTCGTTTTTCATCTTCTGCATTATTTTAATTGTGATGACAGCCTCTTTACATAATGTTAGGTTATTTTTTATTTGTATTTTTTCTCCTCTTTTCTCCCCAATTTGAAATGCCCAATTCCCAATGCGCTCTAAGTCCTCGTGGTGGTGTAGTGACTTGCCTCGATGCGGATGGTGGAGGACGAATCTCAGTTGCCTCCACGTCTGAGACCGTCAACCCATGCATCTTATCACGTGACTTGTTGAGCGCATTACCACAGAGGCATAATGCGTGTGGAGGCTTCACGCCATCCACCACGGCACCAACGCAAAACTCACCACACACCCCACTGAGAGCGAACCATATTATAGCGACCACAAGGGGGTTACCCCATGTGAATCTACCCTTCCTAGCAATCGGGCCAATTTGGTTGCTCAGGAGACCTGGCTGGAGTCACTCAGCATGCCCTGGGATTCGAGCTCACGAACTCCAGGGGTGGTAGTCAGTGTCTTTACTCGCTGAGATACCCAGACCCCCCCCACATAATGTGAAGTTATTAAGAATTGGGTAGATGCCTAAAGAGAACAAATAACATCTGATTTTGTAATTTTGCATCTTATTAGAAGCTTTGTGGTTTCAGTTTGTTTTAACACATACCACTGAACTCAGATGAAGACACTGTTATTGTAACTAACGCTTAGGCATCCTACTAGTCATTGTTCACAAAGACATTGTCAGTCACCTTCATTGCTGTCATTTTCTGTTTCAGTATCCATATCGAGACATGGACATGAGTAAAGAGGTAGTGCTGCATCTAATCCACATCACCATAAACACCCTAAACGCTCAGTATCACAGCTGTAGGTCACATGTGTCTGCCGGACCACTGTACAGTGACAACTCCAACATCAGCCGATACAGCGAGAAGGAGAAAGGTACAAGTAAACTACAACTCACATTTGACTCAGCTGCATTAGAAAGGTCCTTGTTCTGTTACATTAATTTTGTGTTGTTTCGCTGTGTAGAAGAAGACAGTGTGTTTGACGAGTCTGACATCCATGACACTCCAACTGGAGCAGCAAATAAAGAATCACAGACCTTCTTTGCTCGACTCAAGAGGATCGGTGGCAGCAAATCTGTCAAGTATCAGCCAGTGGAGCTAAATGCTCAAAGGAGTGAGTGTTGAGAAGGATCAATTTTGAGTGATTTGTTTTAAAACACTGTGTGGTCTCTCTGCTGTGTTCATCATGCAATTAACTGTCCTCTGCTGTCCTCTTCACAGGTGAGATCGAGTTGGCTGAATACAAGGAGGGCGGTCCGCTGCAGGACACATTGCTCTACTCCACTCGAGATGACAACAACAGCAAGAAGAAGCGACTGCAGGCCATGCACAAGCAGAAGTCTCTGGATATCAGCAACACAGACTCCATCCTCTTCAACCTAGACGAGCACCGGCGCAAGTCCTGCATTGACCGCTGTGACCTGCAGGTACCGCCGGCCCTCCAACCATCATCGTCCTCTTCTACAGCCAGACAGCAGCACAGAGCGCAGCATCATGGGAAAGACTCTTCTAATGGACACTCGGTTGTAGACCGCAGAGGCTCTGGTGTGCAAAACGACAGTGTTAGACCAATTATACCAGAGGTGCGTCTCAGTTATATGGAGACGTTTGAAGATAAAGCTGCCAGCCTGGACTCACCGTTAGCCATGCGTGGTGGACCTGCACATTATAAGGAGGATCCAGACCTCATAGATCTTTCCTCAGACTGCACTTCCATCCCTGAAAAGCACTCCATTCTCTCGCTCTCTGACAGTGACTCACTGGTGTTTGAGCCGTTGCCTCCTCTGCGTATTGTGGAGAGCAATGAGGACCTGTTTGAAGCCCTTAGACTCCCCAGTGGAGGGCTGAGCAAACCTGAGCAACCTTTAGCTCCCTTCATCAGCTCCACAGTACACTTGTCTTCAGTCGTTCAGGTCAGTGTGGAGGATTGCTCCAAAGATGATCAAAGCGGTACTACAGGCCTAGAAATCTTTGAGCATGCTGCTGAATCCAGACCTGGTCCTGTCATTTCAACTGCATCTCTGGAGCTCCCCAACTCCACACCGCATCAGGAGAGCCCAATGACTCTTAAACAGAAGAGGGATCTTTTCAGAAAGACGTCGCACATGCCAAATGCATCCCTGGATGAGTCTTGTTCACTGCTCGAGGATTCGGCTGGAACGAGTCCCTCGAGCAGATCAGTGTTCCCCCACATCCCTGTGGATACGCTTGAGTCACTGGATCCGCTGAAAGCTGGAGGAAGCCCTCACGATGGAGATGATGACAATGATGAAATTGACGAGCGAGAAAGTGACCTCAAACCCGATGATGAGAGCGATGAAGCTGAATTCAAGATTCAGATTGTGCCACGGCAGCGTAAAGAGAGAAAGATCGCTGTCAGTGCCATTCAGAGAGAATATCTTGACATCTCCTTTAACACTCATGACAAAATTAAAGAACCAGCAACTGAACCAGGTCAGTATGTTTGTCAGTATTTTAGATCTGTTTTTTATTATTATTTAATTTACAATATAAGTAATTTAATCACCAGAAATTATGTAACTCTCACAGATCTCAGTGCATCTTTTGGATTAGGTCCAAGATGGCGGCATGGTAGCACACAGCGGGCACTCCGGATCCAAAATGGTGCTATTTTTTGCTATTTTTGCCACTTAGCCTTAATTTTATGGCACATGAACATCAGAGCAACTGGTGTTCGTGTCTACCATCACCAGACACTGTTAAAATATAAGATTCATGCAACAACCAAGCTGCATGATGATCTGTAGGAGTTGCTATGCGAACTGGCTTGCTGCGGAAACCAGGCCTCCAGTCCTCCGGGAGAGGTGTGCGAGGAAGCGAAAGCGCGGCCAGAGGGCGGGGGTCCATGCTAGGCTAAAAACGAACCCTAGACGGCCGGCTCTCCTGTCTATCCTGCTCTCAAATATTTGCTCCCTGGACAATAAACTGGACTACATCTGACTCCAGCAGACTACGCAGCGTGAGCTTAGAGACTGCTGAGTCTTTGTTTTCACGGAGATGTAACAGCGACAGAGTTCAGGACGCCGCCATTCAGCTAGACGGGCTCGCCTCGTTTCGTGTCGACAGAAATACAGGTCTCTGCGGTAAGACTCGCGGTGGTGGCTTGTGTGTTTACATCAACACAGAATGGTGCAATAACTCTATGCTAGTCTCTAGTTACTGCTCATCGCTGGTGGAGCTTGTGACCGTTAGATGCAGACCTTTTTATTTACCACGGGAATTCACCACTGTTATTATAACTGGAGTTTACATTCCAAAAGTGCTAATGCTAAGAAAGCGCTCTGTGAACTGTATGGGGCTATGAGCAAACTGCGGAACGCTCACCCTGACAGACAGTTTATTGTCGCTGGAGATTTCAACCATGCGAATCTCAAGACAGTGCTCCCTAAATTCCATCAGTATGTGGACTTTGCAACGATTGGGACAAACATGCTTGATCTCGTTTACACAAACATCCCAACGCGTACCGGGCAGAGCCCCGTACCCACCTCGGCTTCTCAGACCACATCTCTGTTATTCTAATTCCAGCATACAGACCGCTCGTCAGACGCACAAAACCGCTCCAGCAGCAGGTAAAAACCTGGCCGGCAGGAGCCATCTCTGCTCTTCAGGACTGTTTTGAGTGTACTGACTGACACATATTCAGGGAGGCTGCAACATATGGCGAGGAATACACAGAATCAGTGACCAGCTACATCAGCAAGTATATTGATGATGTTACTTTCTCCAAGTCCATCACCACACGCTCCAACCAGAAGCCGTGGATGACTGCGGAGTTGTGTGCGCTGCTGAGGACTCGAGACTCTGCCTTCAGAGCTGGTGACAAGGCTGCCCTAAGAACAGCGAGGGCCAAACTGTCCCAGGCCATCAAAGTGTGCACACGCCCAGAGAATCCACAGTCACTTCCAGAACAGCGGCAAAACGCGGCGCATGTGGCAGGGCATTCAGGCCATCACCAACTACAGGACAACATCAGTTTCCTGTGACAAAGATGCCTCCCTTCCAGATGCACTGAACGACTTCTACGCTAGGTTTGAAGCACAGAACGACGTGGTGGCGAGGAAGACCACCCCTCCTCCCAACGACCAGGTGCTCTGTCTTACCACGACTGATGTGTGGAAAACTCTACATAGAGTCAACCCACGGAAGGCTGATGGTCCAGACAACATTCTTGGCAGAGTGCTCAGAGGATGTGCAGACCAGCTGGCAGATGTTCTTACTGACATCTTCAACATCTCTTTAAGCAGTGCCGTCGTTCCAACGTGCTTCAAGGCCACCACCATCGTCTCCATGCCAAAGAAGTCTTCAGTGTCCTGCCTCTATGACTACCATCCCGTCGCACTAACACCCATCATCATGAAGTGCTTCGAGAGGCTCATCATGAGGCACATTAAGACCCAGCTGCCCCCCTTACTAGACCCACTGCAGTTTGCATATCGTCCAAACCGTTCAACAGACGATGCCATCACCACCACCCTCCATCTGGCCTTCACCCACCTAGATAAAAAGGACTCATACGTTTGATTGCTGTTCATAGACTTCAGCTCAGCATTCAACACAATAATTCCTCAGCACCTGATTGGAAAGCTGAACCTGCTGGGCTTGGACACCTCCCTCTGCAACTGGATCCTGGACTTCCTGACTGGGAGACCTCAGTCAGTCCAGATCGGGAACAGCATCTCCACAACCACCACACTGAGCACAGCAATGCACAGCTCGAACCACATCATTAAGTTCGCCGATGACATGACTGTGGTGGGTCTTATCAGCAAGAACGACAAGTCAGCATACAGAGAGGAGGTGCAGCGGCTAACAGACTGGTGTAGAGCCAACAACCTGTCTCTGAATGTTAACAAAACAAAAGAGATGGTTGTTGACTTTAGGAGAGAACAGAGTGACTGCTCTCTGCTGAACATCAATGGCTCCTCTGTGGAGATTGTCAAGAGCACCAAATTCCTTTGTGTTCACCTGGCGGAGAAACTCACCTGGTCCCTCAACACCAGCTTTATTACCAAGAAACCCCAGCAGCGTCTCTTCTTTCTTCGAAGGCTGAGGAAAGCACATCTCCCACCCCCCATCCTCACTACGTTTTATAGAGGGACTATTGAGAGCATCCTGAGCAGCTGCATCACTGCCTTGATTGGGACTTGCACCATTTCGGACCGCAAAGCCCTGCAGAGGATAGTGAGGACAGCTGAGAAGATCATCGGGGTCTCTCTTCCCTCCATCAAAGACATTTACAAAAAACACTGCATCCGCAAAGCAACCAACATTGTAGATGATCCCACACACCCCTCACACAAACTCTTTACCCTCCTGCCGTCTGGCAAGAGGTACCGAAGCATTCGGCCCTCATGGCCAGATAGTGTAACAGCTTCTTCCCACAAGCCGTCAGACTCCTCAATACTCAGAGACCGAACTGACACACACACACGGGTCCTGAGTTGCACTTTAATTTGTCACTTTACACCTGGCTGCTACCTCAATAACTTCTATGTCCATAGAACATCTCATGTTATTTTATGTTTACATTTGGCATTTATAGAAACTGTCATCTTTTTGCACTACTGTGTACTGGTCAGCACTGCCCTGTCTCTCACTGTGCCTATTGTTCTGTTAATTTTTAGTAATTTATTGTACTGTCCCGTATTTTTGCACACGTTTGCACGTGCACTTTATATAGGTATGTTATTTAGTCTGTGTAGTCTTATGTGGTTGTGTGTTTGTCCTATGTTGTTTTATGTAGCACATGGTCCTGGAGGAACGTTGTCTCGTTTCGGTGTGTACTGTACTATCTGTATATGGTTGAACCAACAATAAAAAGCACTTGACTTGACTTGGCAATAATCCAGATCTTATCTTCTTAAATGAAGACCATGTTTTGCAGTTGTTTAGATATGGCTACATAAAAAGCAAGCATTATCTGCCTCACTTAGATTTTGGGTGTGAAATTATAGTCCAATCCTTCACACGTCACTCATCTGTTGCTTTACAGATCAGAATTCTCTGTCGAATCTGGAGAAGCCGAGAGAATCAGCCTCAGCTCCAGCTCTAGAGGCCACCGTCCCTGACACCAGCCATCGCTCCTCAGTGTCCAGTAAAAAATTGTTTCTCAATCATATCCATCACATAGTTCTTTTTGATCACTAATGCCCACATTCTTCTGTTCACAAATCTTTAATTCAGCCATGACCAATTCTGTTAAATGAATACATTATTGACTTATAGACAATTGAAGCAACCTGTTGGTGATGGCATTATGATTCTGTTCTTGACAAACTCCCCACCCATCCATACAGCCATGCATATACATAGCGAGGAGAGCAGAGAATCAAACACCCCAGTGATAATAGAAGTAAAGCTTGTATCCATGAAATGGAATGCAAGCTGAGAGAATTAATGAATGGAGAACTGCTCTGATAGGAGTCTGAATTGTATTTGTAGATGTCTGAAATCAGTGGAGTGTCAGCTGATTGCAAATTTTACTAGTGTGACCTGCCTGAACTAACGCAGTGCTTGATTTAATTATATTTGCTAGTTCATTTAGCATCACTAGGGCTGTCAAGTTAACACTTTAATTCACTGAAGGGAGACAGGCCCCTATCAATTCTGGCCAAATTTCTGAGATCATCCGATAAAGATCTTGTGTTACGCGAGGCGAGGAGTAAAGGAAGGAGGAGTAAAGGAAGGTTTTTTGGAAGAACCACAGCATTTTCTTGTTCCCAGACTTTGTGAATTTGACAAGAGAGAAACGTGAACGATTTAAGGAATGCAAGAAACTCTTACATCAGTGGAAGGTCACTTTTGCACTGATGTTCCAGGCCAAATTGAGAATAGATGCTAAGGATGTCTGTAAAACATTCATATTCCCACAGCAAGCGATATCCTTAATAAAGTCAATGGAGTATGTTATTTTATGTTATTAAGTTACGCTGTAGCCGAATGGACTGACACACTGAACATTCACTTGACTGTTTCACTTGGAACTGAGCGCCATTTTTGTTTCTTTTTGTGCTGGTTCCACCTAGTGGCTGGAGTTTGTTTTGTTTAGTATCACTCCTTCGGGACTGTTGAGTGGATGAATCTGCTCGTTCTTTGTTGCTTATGCCTCCTATTGGCTGGAGTTTGTTTTGTGGAGTATTCTTTGCAAGACATTGGAGTGATTCGGTCATTTGTTGCGCTCATGTAGCAGCCGAATGGGCCGGCTCACTGAACATTAATTTGACAGTCTGAAGAATATGAGCGCCCCTTTTATTTTTTTTGCTGGTTCCGCTAGCGGCTGCAGATTGTTTAGTGGAATAACACACCTTCGGGACAGTTATGTGGATGAATCTACACGTTCTTTGTGTTTATCCCGGCTGGAGTACTATTGGCTGGAGTTTGTTGTATAGATTATCTGTTGTCATGTAACTCTTTCTCACAAAATGTATATAGAAACAACGGACTGGAGCAATCTGACGGCAAAGTTGTCGTGGGGCCTCTCGTAGTCATACATGACCTGTTTGAGTTTAGAGGGATGGATGCCGGTTGGCGCTGTCGTACACGGGGTTAATGCGCACGTTTTTCTTTTTTCTGTTTGTTTAGTTCTGGGGGATGTTCGGGGTTTGATTGTTGCACTAATGTTGGAATGTGGTCTTTATAATTTTGTTTTTGACACACAATCGATTTTATTCTAATATCTCAAAATGTCAAACGTTAATATGAGTGGATTGTCTCTCTCCACATGGAATGTGAATGAGTTGGGCAACCCATAAAAAGAAGGAAGGATATTTCTTTTTTAAACATAAGAAATATGATATAGTGTTTCTTCAAGAAACGCATCTGGGTGGACATGTTTTCTTTAGTGCTGGCTCAAGTAAGAGTAGGGGAGTCAATACATTGATAAGTAAACATCTACAATTTAAATGTCTCAAATGGATTAAAGATAAATTAGGACAAGCCCCCTAGAGCAACATTGAAGCTTCACAGGATGTGTAAAATCTTGGTATTGCAGGTATTTGGAGACCTTTGAACCCATCTGATAGTGACTATAATTTTTTTCTTCAGTCCATAAGATTTATTCTAGAATAGATTTATATATGAGCTATCTCTTTCGTGAACAAAGATCTGCTGACTTACAGAACAAGAGGAGGAACTGCATGTTGTTTGTTTCATTTGTCAATTTCGTTCAACAAAAAATGTGGCTGGATTAATTATGAAAAAAATAACCACACATTATAGTAACATATGGATGTTATTAAAACTCATTATTGATTATTGATAGTATTATATACTTTTGTAATTATAATTATAATTTCTCTTTTGCTTGTATAGCTTGATAAAAAGCCAGCAGTTCATAGTATGATAGGTATGCTTTGTACTCATTTGTGGGGAAACGCTTATGATGCATAAACACTCTGCAGAGCTGAAGTCTCTAAGTACAATTTTAGACATGCAAATTATAATAAAGGATCATTAGACTTGTGTTGGTCGTGAATGAATCTGTGCTTTCTGTTCAATGCAATTCCTCATTCAAAACATAAAATACGGTCATTTGGCGCCATCTAGCACAAAGGCATTATTTGCAGCGATTGTCAATGAATAAAATCAATGAACAAATCGGAACAAATCTTTTTGGTGAATGGGTTAAAAAACTCAAGTCACTAGCATGAATCAAAATCCCCATCACTAGCAGCTAATCTCCTCTTTCCACGATTTTCATTGGTCTTGAAATATTCTCAACTTTGGGTTGCATGATGGATGGAGCATTGCTATTGCAAACCTTTGCGTTTATAGGCTTCATTTGTGCTCCAATAGAAAATCCGATCATATGTAGAGATTCATCTTTCATCAAACTTTGTTTATCTTTGAGCAAGCTTTTCAATACTCAATGATTTGAAGTGTATTTATCTCACTATTTCAATGCTTTCTGTTTTCCAGCTCAGTATCGTCAGGTGAAGCGTGGGTCTCTGGGCGCAGTGACCATGAGTCAGTTAATGAAGAGACAGTTGGAGCATCAGTCCAGTGCACCTCAAAACATCAGCACATGGGACACTGGTCAGAGATGCAATACTTCTGTATCACATCTAACACAATAAACCATTTCTGCTCAGTTTTTGATAACCCATTAACTAATGTGTGAGACCTGACTTCAAGAGACTTGTGGTTTATTCTGTCAGGTCCTACAAAGGCAAGTCTGCTGTCGGCTCCAAGCACCGTCAGTATGTTTGTTCTGGCACCAGAAGACTTCAGTGACGAACAGCCCACCACAATGGCTGACAGGTGGGAGATAACTGTCAGTCTTATGTAACAGTGTTTGTGTGCGTATGTGCGCGTGTGTGTGTGCGTGCGTGTGTGTGTAACTGAAGCCAGTGTGAATGTGTGCAGGTGTCGTGACTGTGGTGCAGTTCTAGAAGAGTACGATGAGGAGACTCTTGCTCTTGCTGTGGTGGTTTTGTCCATGTTCATTCATCTGAGTCCAGATCTGGGCGCTCCGCTACTGCTGGAGATCATGCAGTCGGTGGGCAGGTACAGCAGCATCAGTCTAGTGCTCTTGGCTCAAAACAGCACCAGTTACATAGAACAATGCAGTAAGATGTCCACCAGATTCTCTATGGATTTAATTTGACGTTTTATTTTTTGTTTTGCAGGTTGGCATCTAGTTCTAATTTCACAGGTCAGGCTGAAAGGTAAGTGATTATTTTATATTTGTGTAGTACACACATTCAGTTGTGAGTGTTGTTTATGTGACTGTGTGTGTTTTGGTGTGTTTGTTTGTAGTATGCTAATACCTGGTAATGTTGCTGGTGTTGCCAAGCAGTTCTTGCGCTGTATTCTCCATCAGCTCGCCCCGAACGGCATCTTACCACAACTGTTCCAGAGCAACATAAAAGGTGTGAAGATGCACAATGCAAAAATACACACAATTCACAATCGTATTTTATCAAACAACACAATGATGACTTTATAGATCATATAACTGTTTATATACTGTTAATACATGATTTTCTGTAAAGCTACTTTGAAAATGTGTGTTGTGAAAAGCGCTATACTAATAAAAATGACTTGACACTCAATCACACACACAATCACACACACACACTCACACACACATACACACACACTCTCTCACACACACTCACTCACACACAGACACACTCTCACACATACACACACAAACTCACACACTCTCAGACACACAATCACACACACAGACACACACACAATCACACACAAACTCACACTCACACACAAACACAAGCATACACACTCACAATCACACACACAGACTCACACACAGACACACACACGCACACACACTCACTCACATACACACACACACTCTCTCTCACACACACAATCACACACACAGACACACTCACACACACACACACACGCTTTCACACAAACACACATATACACAATCACACACACAGACACACACACACACACTTACACGTACTCAGACAATCACACACTCATGCACACAATCACGCACACAGACGCACTCACACAATCACACACTCACACACACAATCACGCACTCACACAAACACACATATATACACTCACAGACAAACACACACACTCTGTCACACACCCCTAAACCAAACAAAAACCCTAAACATAACACAATCCCTAAACCCAACAGAACCCCTAAACCCAACACGTCCCCTAAACCTAACACAACCATTAAACCCAACACAACCCCTAAACCCAACACAACCATTAAACCCAACACAACCCCTAAACCCAACACAACCCCTAAACCCAACACAACCCCTAAACCTAACACAACCCCTAAACCCAACTCAACCCCTAAACCCAACTCAACCCCTAAACCCAACACAACCCCTAACCCAACACATTCCCTAACCCAACACAACCCCTAAACCCAACACAACCCCTAAACCCAACACAACCCCTAAACCCAACACATCCCCTAAACCCAACACAACCCCTAAACCCAACATATCCCCTAAACCTAACACATCCCCTAACCCAACACATCCCCTAACCCAACACATCCCCTAACCCAACACAACCCCTAAACCCAACACAACCCCTAAACCCAACACAACCCCTAAACCCCACACAATCCCTAAACCCAACACAAAACCTAAACCCAACACAACCCCTAAAGCCAACACATCCCCTAAACCCAACACAACCCCTAAACTCAACACAACCCCTAAACTCAACACAACCCCTAAACCTAACCCAACCCCAAAACCAAACACAAACCCTAAACCTAACAACCCCTAAACCCAACACAGACCCTAAACCTAATGCAACTCCTAAACCCAACACAACCCCTAACCCAACATAACCCTTAAACCCAACACAAATCCTAAACTTAACGCACCCCCTAAACCCAACACAACCCCTAAACCCAAATAACCCTTAAACCTCACACAACCCCTAATCCTCACACAACCCCTAACCCTGACACAACCCCTAAACCCAACACAACCCCTAAACCTAGCACAACGCCTAAACCTCACACAACCCCTAAACCTCACACAAAACCCTAAACCCCACACAGCCCCTAAACCCCACACAGCCCCTAAACCTAATACAACCCCTTAACCCAACACAACCCCTAAACCCTGACACAACCCCTAAACCCAACACAACCCCTAAACCTAGCACAACGCCTAAACCTCACACAACCCCTAAACCTCACACAAAACCCTAAACCCCACACAGCCCCTATACCTCACACATCCCCTAAACCTCACACAAACCCTAAACCCAGCACAACCCCTAAACCCAACACAACCCCTAAACCTCACACAACCCCTAATCACAACCCCTAATCCCAACACAACCCCTAAACCTAACACAACCCCTAATCCCAACACAACCCCTAATCCCAACACAACCCCTAAACCTCACACAACCCCTAATCCAAACACAACCCCTAAAACTCACACAACACCTAAACCTCACACAACCACTAATCCCAACACAACCCCTAAATCTAACACAACCCCTAAACCCAACCCAACCCCTAAACCTCACACAACCCCTAATCCCAACACAACCCCTAATCCCAACATAACCCCTAAACCTAACCCAACCCCTAATCCCAACACAACCCCTAATTCCAACACAACCCCTAAAACTAACACAAGCCCTAAACCCAACACAACCCCTAAATCCAACACAACCCCTAAACCACACACAACCCCTAAACCTCACACAACCCTTAATCCCATCACAACCCCTTAACCCATCACAACCCCTAAACACAACACAACCCCTAAATCCAACTCAACCCCTAAATCCAACTCAACCCCTATACCCAACACAACCCCTAAACCTAAAACAACCCCTAAACCCAAAACAACCCCTAATCCCAACACAACCCCTAAACCCAACACAACCCCTAATCCCAATTCAACCCCTAAACCCAACACAACCCCTAAACCATACACAAAACCTAAACCTTGCACAACCCCTAAACCCATCACAACCCCTAAACCCATCACAACCCCTAAACCCATCACAACCCCTAAACACAACACAACACGTAAGCCTAATACAACCCCTAAACCCAACACAAAACCTAAATCTCACACAAACCCTAAACCCCACACAAATCCTAAACCTAACACAACCCCTAATTCCAACACAACCCCTAAAACTAACACAAGCCCTAAACCCAACACAACCCCTAAATCCAACACAACCCCTAAACCACAAACAAACCCTAAACCTCACACAAACCCTAAACCTCACACAACCCCTAATCCCAACACAACCCCTTAACCCATCACAACCCCTAAACACAACACAACCCCTAAATCCAACTCAACCCCTAAACCCAACACAATCCCTAATCCTCACACAACCCCTAAACCCAAAACAACCCCTAAACCTCACACAACCCCTAATCCCAACACAACTCCTAATCCAAACACAACCCCTAAACCCAACACAACCCCTAATCCCAACTCAACCCCTAATTCCAACACAACCCCTAAACCCAACTCAACCCCTAATTCCAACACAACCCCTAAACCCAACACAACCCCTAAACCACACACAATCACTAAACCTCACACAACCCCTAAACCCAACACAACCCCTAAAACTAACACATCCCCTAAACCCCACATAACCCCTAAACTGAACACAACCCCTAAACCCAACACAAACCCTAAACCTAACAACCCCTAAACCCAACACAACCTCTAAACTAAACAACTCCTAAACCACACACAACCCCTAAACCTCACACAACCCCTAATCACAACCCCTAATCCCAACACAACCCCTAAACCTAACACAACCCCTAATCCCAACACAACCCCTAAACCTCACACAACCCCTAAACCTCAAACAACCACTAATCCAAACACAACCCCTAAAACTCACACAACCCCTAAACCTCACACAACCCTTAATCCCAACACATACCCTAAACCTAACACAAACTCTAAACCCAACACAACCACTAATCCCAGCACAACCACTAAACCCGCCACAAATCCTAAACCTAACAACCCTTAAACCCAATACAACCCCTAAACCTAACACAAACCCTAAACCCAACCCAACTCCTAAACCACACACAACCCCTAAACCTCACACAACCCCTAAACCCAACACAACCCCTAAAACTAACACATCCCCTAAACCCCACACAACACTTAAACTCAACACAACTCCTAAACCCAACACAATCACTAAACTCAACACAACCAATTAACCCAACACAAACCCTAATCCCAACATAACCCCTAATCCCAACACAACCCCTAATTCCAACACAACCCCTAAAACTAACACAAGCCCTAAACCCAACACAACCCCTAAATCCAACACAACCCCTAAATCCAACACAACCCCTAAACCACACACAAACCCTAAACCTCACACAACCCTTAATCCCATCACAACCCCTAAACACAACACAACCCCTAAATCCAACTCAACCCCTAAATCCAACTCAACCCCTAAACCCAACACAACCCCTAAACCCAAAACAACCCCTAAACCCAAAACAACCCCTAATCCCAACACAACCCCTAAACCCAACACAACCCCTAATCCCAACTCAACCCCTAAACCCAACACAACCCCTAAACCATACACAAAACCTAAACCTTACACAACCCCTAAACCCATCACAACCCCTAAACCCATCACAACCCCTAAACCCATCACAACCCCTAAACACAACACAACACGTAAGCCTAATACAACCCCTAAACCCAACACAAAACCTAAATCTCACACAAACCCTAAACCCCACACAACTCCTAAACCTAACACAACCCCTAATTCCAACACAACCCCTAAAACTAACACAAGCCCTAAACCCAACACAACCCCTAAATCCAACACAACCCCTAAATCCAACACAACCCCTAAACCTCACACAAACCCTAAACCTCACACAACCCCTAATCCCAACACAACCCCTTAACCCATCACAACCCCTTAACCCATCACAACCCCTAAACAC
This sequence comes from Moxostoma hubbsi, assembly GCA_032164185.1. Lineage (NCBI taxonomy): Eukaryota > Metazoa > Chordata > Actinopteri > Cypriniformes > Catostomidae > Moxostoma > Moxostoma hubbsi. The sequence goes on along the minus strand of JAVLUX010000023.1, from coordinate 41,375,721 downwards.
AACACAACCCCTAAATCCAACTCAACCCCTAAATCCAACTCAACCCCTAAACCCAACACAATCCCTAATCCCAAAACAACCCCTAAACCTCACACAACCCCTAATCCCAACACAACTCCTAATCCCAACACAACCCCTAAACCCAACACAACCCCTAATCCCAACTCAACCCCTAATTCCAACACAACCCCTAAACCCAACTCAACCCCTAATTCCAACACAACCCCTAAACCCAACACAACCCCTAAATCTCACACAACCTATAATCCCAACACATTCCCTAAACCTAACACAACCCCTAAACCCAACACAACCACTAATCCCAGCACAACCACTAAACCCGACACAAATCCTAAACCTAACAACCCTTAAACCCAATACAACCCCTAAACCTCTCACAAACCCTAAACCCAACCCAACTCTTAAACCACACACAATCACTAAACCTCACACAACCCCTAAACCCAACACAACCCCTAAAACTAACACATCCCCTAAACCCCACATAACCCCTAAACTGAACACAACCCCTAAACCCAACACAAACCCTAAACCTAACAACCCCTAAACCCAACACAACCTCTAAACTAAACAACTCCTAAACCACACACAACCCCTAAACCTCACACAACCCCTAATCACAACCCCTAATCCCAACAAAACCCCTAAACCTAACTCAACCCCTAATCCCAACACAACCCCTAAACCTCACACAACCCCTAAACCTCAAACAACCACTAATCCAAACACAACCCCTAAAACTCACACAACCCCTAAACCTCACACAACCCTTAATCCCAACACATACCCTAAACCTAACACAAACTCTAAACCCAACACAACCACTAATCCCAGCACAACCACTAAACCCGCCACAAATCCTAAACCTAACAAACCTTAAACCCAATACAACCCCTAAACCTAACACAAACCCTAAACCCAACCCAACTCCTAAACCACACACAACCCCTAAACCTCACACAACCCCTAAACCCAACACAACCCCTAAAACTAACACATCCCCTAAACCCCACACAACACTTAAACTCAACACAACTCCTAAACCCAACACAATCACTAAACTCAACACAACCAATTAACCCAACACAAACCCTAAACCTAACAACCCCGAAACCCAACACAACCCCTAAACATAACACAACCCCTAAACCCAACTCAACGCCTAAAGCCAAACACAAGCCCTAATCCCAACACAACCTCTAAACCTGACACAATCCCTAATCCCAACACAATCCCTAATCCCAACACAATCCCTAATCCTCACACAACCCCTAATCCTCACACAACCCCTAAACCTTACCCAACCCCTAAACCTAACACAATGCCTAAACCTCACACAACCCCTAAGCCCAACACAACCCCTAAACCTCACACATCCCCTAAACCTCACACAACCCCTAAACCTAACACAACCCCTAAACCCAACCCAACCCAACACAACCCCTAAACCTCGCACAACCCCTAAACCTCGCACAACCCCTAAACCTCACACAACCCCTAAACCCAACACAACCCCTAAACCCAACACAACCCCTAAACCCAACCCAACCCCTAAACCTAACACAACCCCTAAAGCTCACAAAACCCCTAAACCTAATACAACCCCTTAACCCAACACAACCCCTAAACCCAACTCAATCCCTAAACCCAGCACAGTCCCTAAACCCAACACAACCCCTTAACCCAACCCGTAAACCTAATACAACCACTAAACCTCACACAACCCCTAAACCTCACACAACCCTTAATCCCAACACATACCCTAAACCTAACACAAACCTTAAACCCAACACAACCACTAATCCCAGCACAACCACTAAACCCGACACAACCCCTAAACCTAACACAAACCCTAAACCCAACCCAACCCCTAAACCTCACACAACCCCTAAACCCAACACAACCCCTAAAACTAACACATCCCCTAAACCCCACACAACACTTAAACTCAACACAATTCCTAAACCCAACACAATCACTAAACTCAACATAACCAATTAACCCAACACAAACCCTAAACCTAACAACCCAGAAACCCAACACAACCCCTAAACACAACACAACCCCTAAACCCAACTCAACCCCTAAAGCCTAACACAAGCCCTAATCCCAACACAACCTCTAAACCTCACACAATCCCTAATCCCAACACAATCCCTAATCCCAACACAATCCCTAATCCTCACACAACCCCTAATCCTCACACAACCCCTAAACCCAACACAACCCCTAAACCTAACACAATGCCTAAACCTCACACAACCCCTAAGCCCAACACAACCCCTAAACCTCACACATCCCCTAAACCTCACACAACCCCTAAACCTAACACAACCCCTGAACCCAACCCCTGAACCTCGCACAACCCCTAAACCCAACTCAATCCCTAAACCCAGCACAGTCCCTAAACCCAACACAACCCCTTAACCCAACCCGTAAACCTAATACAACCCCTAAACCTCACACAACCACTAAACTCAACACAAACCCTAAACCTAACAACCCTTAAACCCAATGCAACCCATAAACCTCACACAACCCTTAAACCCAACACATACCCTAAACCTAACACAACCTCTAATCCCAACACAACCACTAAACCTCACACAACCCCTAATTCCAACACAACCCCTAATTCCAACACAACCTCTAAACCCAACACAAGTCCTAAACCCAACACATCCCCTAAACCCAAAACAACCCCTAAACCACACACAAAACCTAAACCTCACACAACCCCTAATCCCAACACAACCCCTAAACCCAACACAACCCCTAAACCTCACACAACCCTTAATCCCAACACATGCCCAAACCTAACACAACCCCTAAACCCAACACAACCCCTAATCCCAGCCCAACCACTAAACCCAACACAAATACTAAACCTAGCAATCCTTAAACCCAATACAACCACTAAACCTAACACAAACCCTAAACCCAACCCAACTCCTAAACCACACACAATCACTAAACCTCACACAACCCCTAAACCCAACACAACCCCTAAAACTAACACATCCCCTAAACCCCACACAACCCCTAAACTGAACTCAACCCCTAAACCTCACACAACCCCTAATCCCAACACAACCCCTAATCCTTACACAACCCCTTAACCCAACCCAACTCCTAAACCTAATACAACCCCTAATCCCAACACAACCCCTAATCCCAACACAACCCCTAATCCCAACACAACCCCTAAACCCAACACAACCCCTAAACCTCACACAACCCCTAAACCTAATACAACTCCTAAACCCCACACAACCCCTAAACTGAACTCAACCCCTAAACCTCACACAACCCCTAATCCCAACACAACCCCTAATCCTTACACAACCCCTTAACCCAACCCAACTCCTAAACCTAATACAACCCCTAATCCCAACACAACCACTAAACCCAACACAACCCCTAAACCTCACACAACCCCTAATCCCAACACAACCCCTAAACCTAATACAACCACTAATCCCAACACAGCCCCTAAACCTCACACAACCCCTAAACCTCACACAACCCATAATCCTCACACAACCCCTAAACCCATTATAGCCCCTAAACCCAACACAACCCCTAAACCCAACACAACCCTTAAACCTCACACAACCCCTAATCCTCACACAACCCCTAAACCCAACCCAACCCCTAAACCCAACACAACCCCTAAACCCAACACAACCCTTAAACCTCACACAACCCCTAATCCTCACACAACCCCTAAACCCAACCCAACCCCTAAACCCAACACAACCCCTAAACCCAACACAACCCCTAAACCTCACACAAAACCCTAAACCCCACACAGCCCCTAAACACCACACAGCCCCTAAACCTAATACATCCCCTTAACCCAACACAACCCCTAAACCCAACACAACCCCTAAACCCAACCCAAGTCCTATACCACACACATTCCCTAAACCTCACAAAACCCCTAAACCCAGCACAACCCCTAAACCCAACTCAACCCCTAAACCCAACTCAACCCCTAAACCCAACTCAACCCCTAAACCCAACTCAACCCCTAAACCCAACACAACCCCTAATCCTCACACAACCCTAAACCCAACACAACCCCTAAACCTCACACAACCCCTAAACCTAATACAACTCCTAAACCCCACACAACCCCTAAACTGAACTCAACCCCTAAACCTCACACAACCCCTAATCCCAACACAACCCCTAATCCTTACACAACCCCTTAACCCAACCCAACTCCTAAACCTAATACAACCCCTAATCCCAACACAACCACTAAACCCAACACAACCCCTAAACCTCACACAGCCCCTAATCCCAACACAACCCCTAAACCTAATACAACCACTAATCCCAACACAGCCCCTAGACCTCACACAACCCCTAAACCTCACACAACCCATAATCCTCACACAACCCCTAAACCCAACACAACCCTTAAACTTCACACGACCCCTAAACCTCACACAACCCCTGATCCTCACACAACCCCTAAACCCATTATAGCCCCTAAACCCAACACAACCCCTAAACCCAACACAACCCTTAAACCTCACACAACCCCTAATCCTCACACAACCCCTAAACCCAACCCAACCCCTAAACCCAACACAACCCCTAAACCCAACACAACCCCTAAACCTCACACAAAACCCTAAACCCCACACAGCCCCTAAACACCACACAGCCCCTAAACCTAATACATCCCCTTAACCCAACACAACCCCTAAACCCAACACAACCCCTAAACCCAACCCAAGTCCTATACCACACACATCCCCTAAACCTCACAAAACCCCTAAACCCAGCACAACCCCTAAACACAACACAACCCCTAAACCCAACTCAACCCATAAACCCAACTCAACCCCTAAACCCAACTCAACCCTTAAACCCAACACAACCCCTAATCCTCACACAACCCTAAACCCAACACAACCCCTAAACCTCACACAACCCCTAATCACAACCCCTAAACCTAACACAACCCCTAATCCCAACACAACCCCTAATCCCAACACAACCCCTAAACCCAACACAACCCCTAAACCTCACACAACCCCTAAACCTCACACAACCACTAATCCAAACACAACCCCTAAAACTCACACAACTCCTAAACCTCACACAACCCCTAAACCTCACACAACCACTAATCCAAACACAACCCCTAAAACTCACACAACTCCTAAACCTCACACAACCACTATTACCAACACAACCCCTAAATCTAACACAACCCCTAAACCTCACACAACCACTATTACCAACACAACCCCTAAATCTAACACCATCCCTACACCCAACACATCCCCTAATCCTCACACAACCCTACACCCAACACAACCCCTAATCCTCACACAACCCCTAAACCCAACACAACCCCTAAACCTCACACAACCCCTAAACCTCACACAACCCCTAATCCCAACACAACCCCTAATCCCAACACAACCCCTAATCCCAACATAACCCCTAAACCTAACCCAACCCCTAATCCCAACACAACCCCTAATTCCAACACAATCCCTAAAACTAACACAAGCCCTAAACCCAACACAACCCCTAAACCCAACACAACCCCTAAACCACACACAAACCCTAAACCTCACACAACCCCTAATCCCAACACAACCCCTTAACCCATCACAACCCCTAAATCCAACTCAACCCCTAAACCCAACACAATCCCTAATCCTCACACAACCCCTAATCCCAACACAACTCCTAATCCCAACACAACCCGTAAACCCAACACAACCCCTAATCCCAACTCAACCCCTAAACCCAATACAACCCCTAAACCATACACAAAACCTAAACCTTACACAACCCCTAAACCCAACCCAACCCCTAAACCCATCACAACCCCTAAACCCATCACAACCCCTAAACACAACACAACCCCTAAACACAACACAACCCCTAAACACAACACAACCCCTAAACACAACACAACACGTAAGCCTAATACAATCACTAAACCCAACACAAACCCTAAACCTCACACAAACCCTAAACCTCACACAAACCCTAAACCCCACACAACTCCTAAACCCAACACAACCCCTAAACCTCACACAACCCCTAAACCCAACACAACCCCTAAACCCAACACGACCCCTAAACCTCACACAACCTATAATCCCAACACATACCCTAAACCTAACACAACCACTAAACACAACACAACCACTAAACCCGACACAAATCCTAAACCTAACAACCCTTAAACCTCTCACAAACCCTAAGCCCAAACCAACTCCTAAACCACACACAATCACTAAACCTCACACAACCCCTAAACCCAACACAACCCCTAAAACTAACACATCACCTAAACCCCACATAACCCCTAAACTGAACACAACCCCTAAACCCAACACAAACCCTAAGCCTAACAACCCCTAAACCCAACACAACCTCTAAACTAATCACAACTCTTAAACCACACACAACCCCTAAACACAACCCCTAAACACAACACAACACGTAAGCCTAATACAACCACTAAACCTCACACAAACCCTAAACCCCACACAACTCCTAAACCTAACACAACCTCTAAACCCAACACAACCCCTAAACCTCACACAACCCCTAAACCCAACACAACCCCTAAACCCAACACGACCCCTAAACCTCACACAACCTATAATCCCAACACATACCCTAAACCTAACACAACCACTAAACCCAACACAACCCCTAATCCCAGCACAACCACTAAACCTGACAAAAATCCTAAACCTAACAACCCTTAAACCTCTCACAAACCCTAAGCCCAACCCAACTCCTAAACCACACACAATCACTAAACCTCACACAACCCCTAAACCCAACACAACCCCTAAAACTAACACATCACCTAAACCCCACATAACCCCTAAACTGAACACAACCCCTAAACCCAACACAAACCCTAAGCCTAACAACCCCTAAACCCAACACAACCTCTAAACTAAACACAACTCCTAAACCTCACACAACCCCTAATCACAACCCCTAATCCCAACACAACCTCTAAACCTAACACAACCCCTAATCCCAACACAACCCCTAATCCCAATTCAACCCCTAAACCCAACACAACCCCTAAACCATACACAAAACCTAAACCTTACACAACCCCTAAACCTCACACAACCCCTAAACCCATCACAACCCCTAAACACATCACAAACCCTAAACACAACACAACACGTAAGCCTAATACAACCCCTAAACCCAACACAAAACCTAAATCTCACACAAACCCTAAACCCCACACAACTCCTAAACCTAACACAACCCCTAATTCCAACACAACCCCTAAAACTAACACAAGCCCTAAACCCAACACAACCCCTAAATCCAACACAACCCCTAAATCCCAAACAAACCCTAAACCTCACACAAACCCTAATCCCAACACAACCCCTTAACCCATCACAACCCCTAAACACAACACAACCCCTAAATCCAACTCAACCCTTAAACCCAACACAATCCCTAATCCTCACACAACCCCTAAACCCAAAACAACCCCTAAACCTCACACAACCCCTAATCCCAACACAACTCCTAATCCCAACACAACCCCTAAACCCAACACAACCCCTAATCCCAACTCAACCCCTAATTCCAACACAACCCCTAAACCCAACACAACCCCTAAACCTCACACAACCCCTAAACCCAACACAACCCCTAAATCTCACACAACCTATAATCCCAACACATTCCCTAAACCTAACACAACCCCTAAACCCAACACAACCCCTAATCCCAGCACAACCACTAAACCCGACACAAATCCTAAACCTAACAACCCTTAAACCCAATACAACCCCTAAACCTCTCACAAACCCTAAACCCAACCCAACTCCTAAACCACACACAATCACTAAACCTCACACAACCCCTAAACCTAACACAACCCCTAAACCCCACATAACCCCTAAACTGAACACAACCCCTAAACCCAACACAAACCCTAAACCTAACAACCCCTAAACCCAACACAACCTCTAAACTAAACAACTCCTAAACCACACACAACCCCTAAATCTCACACAACCCCTAATCACAACCCCTAATCCCAACAGAACCCCTAAACCTAACACAACCCCTAATACCAACACAACCCCTAAACCTCACACAACCCCTAAACCTCAAACAACCACTAATCCAAACACAACCCCTAAAACTCACACAACCCCTAAACCTTACACAACCCTTAATCCCAACACATACCCTAAACCTAACACAAACCCTAAACCCAACACAACCACTAATCCCAGCACAACCACTAAACCCGCCACAAATCCTAAACCTAACAACCCTTAAACCCAATACAACCCCTAAACCTAACACAAACCCTAAACCCAAACCAACTCCTAAACCAGACACAACCCCTAAACCTCACACAACCCCTAAACCCAACACAACCCCTAAAACTAACACATCCCCTAAACCCCACACAACACTTAAACTCAACACAACTCCTAAACCCAACACAATCACTAAACTCAACACAACAATTAACCCAACACAAACCCTAAACCTAACAACCCCGAAACCCAACACAACCCCTAAACACAACACAACCCCTAAACCCAACTCAACGCCTAAAGCATAACACAAGCCCTAATCCCAACACAACCTCTAAACCTCCCACAATCCCTAATCCCAACACAATCCCTAATCCTCACACAACCCCTAATCCTCACACAACCCCTAAACCTAACACAACCCCTAAACCCAACCCAACCCAACCCTTGAACCCAACACAACCCCTAAACCTCGCACAACCCCTAAACTCTGCACAACCCCTAAACCTCACACAACCCCTAAACCCAACACAACCCCTAAACCCAACCCAACCCCTAAACCTAACACAACCCCTAAAGCTCACAAAACCCCTAAACCTAATACAACCCCTTAACCCAACACAACCCCTAAACCCAACTCAATCCCTAAACCCAGCACAGTCCCTAAACCCAACACAACCCCTTAACCCAACCTGTAAACCTAATACAACCCCTAAACCTCACACAACCCCTAAACCTCACACAACCCTTAATCCCAACACATACCCTAAACCTAACACAATTCCTAAACCCAACACAATCACTAAACTCAACATAACCAATTAACCCAACACAAACCCTAAACCTAACAACCCAGAAACCCAACACAACCCCTAAACACAACACAACCCCTAAACCCAACTCAACCCCTAAAGCCTAACACAAGCCCTAATCCCAACACAACCTCTAAACCTCACACAATCCCTAATCTCAACACAATCCCTAATCCCAAAACAATCCCTAGTCCTCACACAACCCCTAATCCTCACACAACCCCTAAACTTTACCCAACCCCTAAACCTTACCCAACCCCTAAACCCAACACAACCCCTGAACCTAACACAATGCCTAAACCTCACACAACCCCTAAGCCCAACACAACCCCTAAACCTCACACATCCCCTAAACCTCACACAACCCCTAAACCTAACACAACCCCTGAACCCAACCCAACCCCTGAACCTCGCACAACCCCTAAACCCAACTCAATCCCTAAACACAGCACAGTCCCTAAACCCAACACAACCCCTTAACCCAACCCGTAAACCTAATACAATCCCTAAACCTCACACAACCACTAAACTCAACACAAACCCTAAACCTAACAACCCTTAAACCCAATACAACCCATAAACCTCACACAACCCTTAATCCCAACACATACCTAAACCTAACACATCCATTAAACCTCACACAACCCATAAACCCAACACAACCCCTAATTCCAACACAACCCCTAATTCCAACACAACCCCTAATTCCAACACAACCCTTAATCCCAACACATACCCAAACCTAACACGACCCTTAAACCACACACAAAACCTAAACCCCACACAACCCCTAATCCCAACACAACCCGTAAACCCAACACAACCCCTAAACCCAACACAACCCCTAAACCTCACACAACCCTTAATCCCAACACATACCCAAACCTAACACAACCCCTAAACCCAACACAACCCCTAATCCCAGCCCAACCACTAAACCCAACACAAATCCTAAACCTAGCAATCCTTAAACCCAATACAACCACTAAACCTAACACAAACCCTAAACCCAACCCAACTCCTAAACCACACACAATCACTAAACCTCACACAACCCCTAAACCCAACACAACCCCTAAAACTAACACATCCCCTAAACCCCACACAACCCCTAAACTGAACTCAACCCCTAAACCTCACACAACCCCTAATCCCAACACAACCCCTAATCCTTACACAACCCCTTAACCCAACCCAACTCCTAAACCTAATACAACCCCTAATCCCGACACAACCCCTAATCCCAACACAACCCCTAATCCCAACACAACCCCTAAACCCAACACAACCCCTAAACCTCACACAACACCTAAACCTAATACAACTCCTAAACCCCACACAACCCCTAAACTGAACTCAACCCCTAAACCTCACACAACTCCTAATCCCAACACAACCCCTAATCCCAACACAACCCCTAAACCTCACACAACCACTAAACCCAACACAACCCCTAAACCTCACACAACCCCTAATCCCAACACAACCCCTAAACCTAATACAACCCCTAATCCCAACACAGCCCCTAAACCTCACACAACCCCTGATCCTCACACAACCCCTAAACCCATTATAGCCCCTAAACCCATTATAGCCCCTAAACCCAACACAACCCTTAAACCTCACACAACCCCTAATCCACACACAACCCCTAAACCCAACCCAACCCCTAAACCCAACACAACCCCTAAACCTAGCACAACGCCTAAACCTCACACAACCCCTAAACCCAACACAACCCCTAAACCTCACACAAAACCCTAAACCCCACACAGCCCCTAAACACCACACAGCCCCTAAACCTAATACAACCCCTTAACCCAACACAACCCCTAAACCCAACACAACCCCTAAACCCAACCCAACTCCTAAACCCAACCCAAGTCCTATACCACACACATCCCCTAAACCTCACAAAACCCCTAAACCAGCACAACCCCTAAACCCAGCACAACCCCTAAACCCAGCACAACCCCTAAACCCAACACAACCCCTAAACCCAACTCAACCCCTAAACCCAACTCAACCCCTAAACCCAACACAACCCCTAAACCTCACACAACCCCTAATCACAACCCCTAATCCCAACACAACCCCTAAACCTCACACAACCCCTAAACCTCACACAACCACTAATCCAAACACAACCCCTAAAACTCACACAACCCTTAAACCTCACACAACCACTAATACCAACACAACCCCTAAATCTAACACAACCCCTAAACCAACCCAACTCCTAAACCTCACACAACCCCTAATCCTCACACAACCCCTAAACCCAACACAACCCCTAAACCTCACACAACCCCTAAACCTCACACAACCCCTAATCCCAACCCAACCCCTAATCCCAACCCAACCCCTAAACCCATCACAACCCCTAAACCCATCACAACCCCTAAACCCATCACAATCCCTAAACACAACACAACACGTAAGCCTAAAACAACCACTAAACTCAACACTAAACCTAAACCTCACACAAACCCTAAACCCCACACAACTCCTAAACCTAACACAACCCCTAAACCCAACACAACCCCTAAACCTCACACAACCCCTAAACCCAACACAACCCCTAAACCCAACACGACCCCTAAACCTCACACAACCTATAATCCCAACACATACCCTAAACCTAACACAACCACTAAACCCAACACAACCCCTAATCCCAGCACAACCACTAAACCCGACACAAATCCTAAACCTAACCACCCTTAAACCTCTCACAAACCCTAAGCCCAACCCAACTCCTAAACCACACACAATCACTAAACCTCACACAACCCCTAAACCCAACACAACCCCTAAAACTAACACATCCCCTAAACCCCACATAACCCCTAAACTGAACACAACCCCTAAACCCAACACACACCCTAAGCCTAACAACCCCTAAACCCAACACAACCCCTAAACCCAACACGACCCCTAAACCTCACACAACCTATAATCCCAACACATACCCTAAACCTAACACAACCACTAAACCCAACACAACCCCTAATCCCAGCACAACCACTAAACCCGACACAAATCCTAAACCTAACAACCCTTAAACCTCTCACAAACCCTAAGCCCAAACCAACTCCTAAACCACACACAATCACTAAACCTCACACAACCCCTAAACCCAACACAACCCCTAAAACTAACACATCATCTAAACCCCACATAACCCCTAAACTGAACACAACCCCTAAACCCAACACAAACCCTAAGCCTAACAACCCCTAAACCCAACACAACCTCTAAACTAAACACAACTCCTAAACCACACACAACCCCTAAACACAACCCCTAAACACAACAAAACACGTAAGCCTAATACAACCACTAAACCCAACACAGAATCTAAACCTCACACAAACCCTAAACCCCACACAACTCCTAAACCTAACACAACCCCTAAACCCAACACAACCCCTAAACCTCACACAACCCCTAAACCCAACACAACCCCTAAACCCAACACGACCCCTAAACCTCACACAACCTATAATCCCAACACATACCCTAAACCTAACACAACCACTAAACCCAACACAACCCCTAATCCCAGCACAACCACTAAACCCGACACAAATCCTAAACCTAACAACCCTTAAACCTCTCACAAACCCTAAGCCCAACCCAACTCCTAAACCACACACAATCACTAAACCTCACACAACCCCTAAACCCAACACAACCCCTAAAACTAACACATCACCTAAACCCCACATAACCCCTAAACTGAACACAACCCCTAAACGCAACACAAACCCTAAGCCTAACAACCCCTAAACCCAACACAACCTCTAAACTAAACACAACTCCTAAACCACACACAACCCCTAAACCTCACACAACCCCTAATTACAACCCCTAATCCCAACACAACCTCTAAACCTAACACAACCCCTAATCCCAACACAACCCCTAATCCCAACACAACCCCTAATCCTCACACAACCCCTAAACCCAACACAACCCCTAAACCTCACACAACCCCTAATCCCAACACAACCCCTAATCCCAACACAACCCCTAATCCCAACACAACCCCTAAACCTAACCCAACCCCTAATCCCAACACAACCCCTAATTCCAACACAATCCCTAAAACTAACACAAGCCCTAAACCCAACACAACCCCTAAACCCAACACAACCCCTAAACCACACACAAACCCTAAACCTCACACAACCCCTAATCCCAACACAACCCCTTAACCCATCACAACCCCTAAATCCAACTCAACCACTAAACCCAACACAATCCCTAATCCTCACACAACCCCTAATCCCAACACAACTCCTAATCCCAACACAACCCGTAAACCCAACACAACCCCTAATCCCAACTCAACCCCTAAACCCAACACAACCCCTAAACCATACACAAAACCTAAAATTTACACAACCCCTAAACCTCACACAACCCCTAAACCCAACCCAACCCAACCCCTAAACCCATCACAACCCCTAAACCCATCACAATCCCTAAACACAACACAACCCCTAAACACAACACAACACGTAAGCCTAATACAACCACTAAACCCAACACAAAACCTAAACCTCACACAAACCCTAAACCCCACACAACTCCTAAACCTAACACAACCCCTAAACCCAACACAACCCCTAAACCTCACACAACCCCTAAACCCAACACAACCCCTAAACCCAACACGACCCCTAAACCTCACACAACCTATAATCCCAACACATACCCTAAACCTAACACAACCACTAAACCCAACACAACCCCTAATCCCAGCACAACCACTAAACCCGACACAAATCCTAAACCTAACCACCCTTAAACCTCTCACAAACCCTAAGCCCAACCCAACTCCTAAACCACACACAATCACTAAACCTCACACAACCCCTAAACCCAACACAACCCCTAAAACTAACACATCCCCTAAACCCCACATAACCCCTAAACTGAACACAACCCCTAAACCCAACACACACCCTAAGCCTATCAACCCCTAAACCCAACACAACCCCTAATCCCAACACGACCCCTAAACCTCACACAACCTATAATCCCAACACATACCCTAAACCTAACACAACCACTAAACCCAACACAACCCCTAATCCCAGCACAACCACTAAACCCGACACAAATCCTAAACCTAACAACCCTTAAACCTCTCACAAACCCTAAGCCCAAACCAACTCCTAAACCACACACAATCACTAAACCTCACACAGCCCCTAAACCCAACACAACCACTAAAACTAACACATCACCTAAACCCCACATAACCCCTAAACTGAACACAACCCCTAAACCCAACACAAACCCTAAGCCTAACAACCCCTAAACCCAACACAACCTCTAAACTAAACACAACTCCTAAACCACACACAACCCCTAAACACAACCCCTAAACACAACAAAACACGTAAGCCTAATACAACCACTAAACCCAACACAGAACCTAAACCTCACACAAACCCTAAACCCCGCACAACTCCTAAACCTAACACAACCCCTAAACCCAACACAACCCCTAAACCCAACACAACCTCTAAACTAAACACAACTCCTAAACCACACACAACCCCTAAACCTCACACAACCCCTAATCACAACCCCTAATCCCAACACAACCTCTAAACCTAACACAACCCCTAATCCCAAAACAACCCCTAATCCCAACACAACCCCTAAACCTCAACCACTAATCCAAACACAACCCCTAAAACTCACACAACCCCTAAACCTCACACAACCCTTAATACCAACACATACCCTAAATCTAACACAAAACCTAAACCCAACACAACCACTAATCCCAGCACAACCACTAAACCTGACACAAATCCTAAAACTAACAACTCTTAAACCCAACACAAACCCTAAACCCAACCCAACTCCTAAACCACACACAACCCCTAAACCTCACACAACCCCTAAACCCAACACAACCTCTAAAACTAACACATCCCCTAAACCCCACACAACACTTAAACTCAACACAACTCCTAAACCCAACACAATCACTAAACTCAACACAACCACTTAACCCAACACAAACCCTAAACCCAACACAACCCCTAAACCCAACACAACCCCTAAACCCAACACAACCCCTAAACCCAACACAACCCCTAAACCCAACTCAACCCCTAAAGCCTAACACAAGCCCTAATCCCAACACAACCTCTAAATCTCACACAATCCCTAATTCCAACACAATCCCTAATCCCAACACAACCCCTAATCCTCACACAACCCCTAATCCTCACACAACCCCTAATCCTCACACAACCCCTAAACCTAACCCAACCCCTAAACCCAACACAACCCCTAAACCTAACACAATGCCTAAACCTCACACAACCCCTAAGCCCAACACAACCCTTAAACATCACACATCCCCTAAACCTCACACAACCCCTAAATCTAACACAACCCCTAAACCCAACCCAACCCCTGAACCCAACACAACCCCTAAACCTCGCACAACCCCTAAACCCTGCACAACCCCTAAACCTCACACAACCCCTAAACCCAACACAACCCCTAAACCCAACCCAACCCCTAAACCACACACAATCACTAAACCTCACACAACCCCTAAACCCAACACAACCCCTAAAACTAACACATCCCCTAAACCCCACATAACCCCTAAACTGAACACAACTCCTAAACCCAACACAAACCCTGAGCCTAACAACCCCTAAACCCAACACAACCTCTAAACTAAACACAACTCCTAAACCACACACAACCCCTATACCTCACACAACCCCTAATCACAACCCCTAATCCCAACACAACCCCTACACCTAACACAACCCCTAATCCCAACACAACCCCTAATCCCAACACAACCCAAAAACCTCAAACAACCACTAATCCAAACACAACCCCTAAAACTCACACAACCCCTAAACCTCACACAACCCTTAATCCCAACACATACCCTAAACCTAACACAAACCCTAAACCCAACACAACCACTAATCCCAGCACAACCACTAAACCCGACACAAATCCTAAACCTATCAACCCTTAAACCCAATACAATCTCTAAACCTAACACAAACCCTAAACCCAACCCAACTCCTAAACCACACACAACCCCTAAACCTCACACAACCCCTAAACCCAACACAACCCCTAAAACTAACACATCCCCTAAACCCCACACAACACTTAAACTCAACACAACTCCTAAACCCAACACAATCACTAAACTCAACACAACCACTTAACCCAACACAAACCCTAAACCTAACAACCCCTAAACCCAACACAACCCCTAAACCCAACACAACCCCTAAACCCAACTCAACCCTTAAAGCCTAACACAAGCCCTAATCCCAACACAACCTCTAAACCTCACAAAATCCCTAATCCCAACACAACCCCTAATCCTCACACAACCCCTAAACCTAACCCAACCCCTAAACCCATCCCAACCCCTAAACCCATCCCAACCCCTAAACCCAACACAATGCCTAAACCTCACACAACCCCTAAGCCCAACACAACCCCTAAACCTCACACAACCCCTAAACCTCACACATCCCCTAAACCTCACACATCCCCTAAACCTAACACAACCCCTAAACCCAACCCAACCCCTGAACCCAACACAACCCCTAAACCTCGCACAACCCCTAAACCCTGTACAACCCCTAAACCTCACAAAACCCCTAATCCCAACCCAACCCCTAAACCTAACACAACCCCTAAAGATCACAAAACCCCTAAACCTAATACAACCCCTTAACCCAACACAACCCCTAAACCCAACTCAATCCCTAAACCCAACACAGTCCCTAAACCCAACACAACCCCTTAACCCAACCTGTAAACCTAATACAACCCCTAAACCTCACACAACCACTAAACTCAACACAAACCCTAAACCTAACAATCCTTAAACCCAATACAACCCCTAAACCTAACACAAACCCTAAACACAACCCAACTCCTAAACCCAACACAACCCATAAACCTTACAAAACCTTAATCCCAACACATACCCTAAACCTAACACAACCCCTAAACCCAGCACAACCCCTAATCCCAGCACAACCCCTAAACCAACACAAACCCTAAACCTAACAACCCATAAACCCAATACAACCCCTAAACCCCACACAACCCCTAAACCCAACTCAATCCCTAAATCCAACACAACCCCTAATCCTCACACAACCCCTAATCCTCACACAACCCCTAATACCAACACAACACATAAACCTCACACAATCCCTAAACCTCACACAATCCCTAATCCCAACACAACTCCTAATCCTTACACAACACCTTAACCCAACACAACTCCTAAACCTCACACAAACGCTAAACCCAACACAACCCCTAAACCTCACTCAACCCATAATCCTCACACAACCCCTAAACCCAACACAACCCCTAAACCTAACACAACGCCTAAACCTCACACAACCCCTAAACCCAATACAACCCCTAAACCTCACACACTCCCTAAACCTCACACAACCCCTAAACCTCACACAACCCCTAATCCTCACACAACCCCTAAACCCAACCCATCCCCTAAACCCAACACAACCCCTAAACCCCACACAACCCTTAAACGTCACACAACCCCTAAACCTCACACAACCCCTAAACCCAACACAACCCCTAAACCTAATACAACCCTTAAACCTAATACAACCCCTTAACCCAACACAACCCCTAAACCCAACTCAATCCCTAAACCTAACAACCCCTAAACCCAACACAACCCCTAAACCCAACCCAAGTCCTATACCACACAGAACCCTTAAACCTCAAACAAACCCCTAAACCCAACATAACCCCTAAACCTCACACAACACCTAATCCCAACACAACCCTTAATCCCAGCATTACCCCAAAACCTAACACAACCCCTAATCCCAACACAACCCCTAAAACTCACACAACCTCTAAACCCAACACAACCCCTAATTCCAACACAACCCCTAAAACTAACACAAGCCCTAAACCCAAAACAACCCCTAAATCACACACAAACCCTAAACCTCATACAACCCCTAATCCCAACACAACCCCTATACCTCACACAAACCCTAAACCCAACCCAACCCCTAAACCCAACCCAACCCCTAAACCCAACACAACCCCTAAACCCATAACAACCCCTAAACACAACACAAACCCTAATCCCAACTCAACCCCTAAACCCATCAGAACCCCTAAACCCAACTCAACCCCTAAACCCAACACAACCCCTAATCCTCACACAACCACTAAACCCAACACAACCCCTAAACCTCACACAACCCCTAATCACAACACAACCCCTAATCCCAACACAACCCCTAAACTTCACACAACCCCTAAACTTCACACAACCCCTAAACCTCACACAACCTCTAATCCCAACACAATCCCTAAACCCAACCCAACTCCTAAACCTCACACTACCCCTAAACCCAACACAACCCATAAACCTCACACAACCCCTAATCCTCACACAACCCCTAAACCCAACCCAACTCCTAAACCTCACACAACCCCTAAACCTTACACAACCCCTAAACCCATCCCAACCCCTAAACGCAACACAACTCCTAAACCTCACACAATGCCTAAACCTCACACAACCCCTAAACATAACAACCCCTAAAGCTCACAAAACCTTTAAACCCAACACAACCCCTTAACCCAACACAACCCCTAAACCCTACTCAATCCCTAAACCCAACACAACCCCTAAACCCAACCCGTAAACCTAATACAATCCCTAAACCCAACACAAATCCTAAACCTCATACAAACCCTAAACCTCACACAAATCCTAAACCCCATACAACCCCTAATCCCAACACAACTCCTAAAACTAACACAACCCCTAAACCTCACACAACCCCTAAACCTAACAACCCCTAAACCCAATACAACCCCTAAACCTACCACAAACCCTAAACCCAACCCAATCCTAAATCACACACAACCACTAAACCTCACACAACCCCTAAACCCAACACAACCCCTAAACCTCACACAATCCCTAACCCATCCCAACTTCTAAACCTAACACAACTCCTAAACCCGACACAACCCCTAATCCTCACACAACCCCTAAACCAACCCAACCCCTAATCCCAACACAACCCCTAATCCAAACACAACCCCTAATCCCAACACAACCCCTAAACCTCACACAACCCCTAAACCTCACACAACCACTAATCCCAACACAATCTCTAAACCTCACACAACCCCTAAACCCAACCCAACTCCTAAACCTCACACAACCCCTAAACCCAACACAACCCATAAACCTCACACAACCCCTAATCCTCAAACAAGCCCTAAACCCAACCCAACTCCTAAACCTCACACAACCCCTAAACCCAACACAAACCCTAAACCTTACACAACCCCTAAACCCATCCCAACCCCTAAACGCAACACAACTCCTAAACCTCACACAATGCCTAAACCTCACACAACCCCTAAACCCAACACAACCCCTAAACATAACAACCCCTAAAGCTCACAAAACCCCTAAACCCAACACAGTCCCTAAACCCAACACAACCCCTAAACCCAACCCGTAAACCTAATACAACCCCTAATCCCAACACAACTCCTAAAACCAACACAACCCCTAAACCTCACACTAGCCCTAAACCCACACAACCCCTAAACCTTACACAACCCTTTATCCCAAAACATACCCTAAACCTAACACAACCCCTTAACCCAACACAACCCCTAATCCCAGCACAACCACTAAACCCAACACAAACCCTAAATCTAACAATCCCTAAACCCAATACAACCCCTAAACCTAACACAAACCCTAAACCCAACCCAACTCCTAAGCCACACTCAACCAGTAAACCTCACACAACCCTCTAAACCCAACACAACCTGTAAACCTAATACAACCACTAAACCCAACACAAAACCTAAACCTCACACAAACCCTAAACCCCACACAACCCCTAAAGCAACACAAACCCTAAACCTCACACAACCCCTAAACCCAACACAACCCCTTAATCTAACACATCCCCTAAACCCCACACAACCCCTAAACCCAACTCAATCCCTAAACCCAACACAATCCCTAAACTCTATACAACCCCTTAAACCAACCCTAACCCTAACATAACCCCTAAACCCAACACAACCCCTAAACTTAGCACAACCCCTAAACCAACACAAACCCTAAACCTAACAACCCCTAAACCCAATACAACCCCTAAACTTAACACAAACCCTAAATCTAACCCAACTCCTAAACCACAAACAACCCCTAATCCTCACAAAACCCCTAAACCCAACACAACCCCTAAATCTAACACATCCCCTAAACCCCACACAACCCCTAAACCCAACTCAACCCCTAATCCCAACACAACCCCTAAACCCAACACAACCCTTAATCCCAACACATACCCTAATCCTCACACAACACCTAAACCCAACACAATCCCTAAACTCAACACAACCCCTTAAATCAACACAAACCCTAAACCTAACAAACCCTAAACCCAACACAACCCCTAAACCCAACACAACCCCTAAATACCACACAACCCCTAAACCCAACTCAACCCCTAAACCTAACACAACCCCTAAACCTAACACAACCCTTAATCCCAACACATACCCTAAACCTCACACAACACCTAAACCCAACACAACCCCTAAACCTCACACATCCCCTAAACCTTACATATCCCCTTAACCTCACACAACCCCTAAACCCCACACAACCCCTAAACCCAACTCAATCCCTAAACCCAACACAATCCCTAAACTCTATACAACCCCTTAAACCAACCCTAACCCTAACCCTAACACAACCCCTAAACCCAACACAACCCCTAAACTTAGCACAACCCCTAAACCAACACAAATCCTAAACCTAACAACCCCTAAACCCAATACAACCCCTAAAACTAACACAAACCCTAAATTTAACCCAACTCCTAAACCACAAACAACCCCTAATCCTCACACAACCCCTAAACCCAACACAACCCCTAAATCTAACACATCCCCTAAACCCCACACAACCCCTAAACCCAACTCAACCGCTAAACCTAACACAAGCCCTAAACCAAACACAACCCTTAATCCCAACACATACCCTAAACCTCACACAACACCTAAACCCAACACAATCCCTAAACTCAACACAACCCCTTAAATCAACACAAACCCTAAACCTAACAAACCCTAAACCCAACACAACCCCTAAACCCAACACAACCCCTAAATACCACACAACCCCTAAACCCAACTCAACCCCTAAACCTAACACAAGCCCTAAACCAAACACAACCCCTAATCCCAACACAACCCCTAAACCCAACACAACCCTTAATCCCAACACATACCCTAAACCTCACACAACACCTAAACCCAACACAACCCCTAAACCTCACACATCCCCTAAACCTCACATATCCCCTTAACCTCACACAACCCCTAAACCCAACACAACCCCTAAACCTAACACAATGCCTAAACCTCACACAACCCCTAAACCCAACACAACCCCTAAACCTCACACAACCCCTAAACCTCACACAACCCCTAAACCTAACACAACCCCTAAAGCTCACAAAACCCCTAAACCTAATACAACCCCTTAACTCAACACAACCCCTAAACCCAACTCAATCCCTAAACCCAACACAGTCCCTAAACCCAACACAACCCCTAAACCCAACCCGTAAACCTAATACAACCCCTAAACCCAACACAAAACCTAAACCTCACACAAACCCTAAACCCCACACAACCCTTAAACCTAACACAACCCCTAATCCCAACACAACCCCTAAACCCAACAGAACCCCTAAACCCAACACAACCCCTAAACCTCACACAACCTTTAATCCCAACACATACCCTAAACCTAACACAACCCCATAACCCAACACAACCCCTAATCCCAGCACAACCACTAATCCCAACACAATCCCTAAACCTAACAACCCCTAAACCCAATACAACCCCTAAACCTAACACAAACCCTAAACCCAACCCAACTCCTAAACCAAACACAACCACTCAACTTTACACAACCCCTAAACCCAACACAACCCCTAAACCCAACACAACCTGTAAACCTAATACAACCCCTAAACCCAACACAAAACCTAAACCTCACACAAACCCTATACACCACACAACCCTTAAACCCAACACAACCCCTAATCCCAACACAACCCCTAAACCTCACACAACCCCTAAACCCAACACAACCCTTTATCCAAACACATACCATAAACCTAACACAACCCCTAAACCCAACACAACCTGTAAACCTAATACAACCCCTAAACCCAACACAAACCCTAAACCCAACCCAACTCCTAAACCACAAACAACCCCTAAACCTCACACAACCCCTAAACCCAACACAACCCCTAAATCTAACACATCCCCTAAACCCCACACAACCCCTAACCCAACTCAATCCCTAAACTCAACACAACCCCTTAAACCAACACAACCCCTAAACACAACACAACCCCTAAACACAACACAAGCCCTAAACCTAACACAACCCCTAATCCCAACACAACCCCTAATCCCAACACAACCCCTAATCCTCACACAACCCCTAAACCTCACACAACCCCTAAACCTAACCCAACCCCTTAACCCACCCCAATCCCTGAACCCAACACAACCCCTAAACCTAACACAATGCCTAAACCTCACACAACCCCTAATCCCAGAACAACCACTAAACCCAACACAATCTCTAAACCTAACAACCCCTAAACCCAATACAAACCCTAAACCCAACCCAACTCCTAAACCACACACAACCACTAAACCCAAAACAACCCCTAAACCCAACACAACCTGTAAACCTAATACAACCCCTAAACCCAACACAAAACCTAAACCTCACACAAACCCTAAACCCCACACAACCCCTAAACCTGACACAACCCCTTAATCCCAACACAACCCCTAAACCCAACACAAACCCAATACAACCCCTAAACCTAACACAAACCCTAAACCCAACCCAACTCCTAAACCACACACAACCACTAAACCCAAAACAACCCCTAAACTCAACACAACCTGTAAACCTAAAACAACCCCTAAACCCAACACAAAACCTAAACCTCACACAATCCCTAATCCCAACACATACCCTAAACCTCACACAACCCCTAATCCCAACACATACCCTAAACCTAACACAACCCCTAATCCCAACACAACCCCTAAACCGAACACAACCCATAATCCCAACACAACCCCTAAATATCACACAACCCCTAAATCTCACACAACCCCTAAACTTCACACAACCCCTAATCCCAGAACAACCAATAAACCCAAAACAACCCCTAAACCTAACACAAACCCTTAATCCCAACACAACCCCTAAACCCAACACAACCTTTAAACCTCACACAACCCCTAAACCCAACACAACCCCTAAACCTCACACAACCCCTAATCCCAACACATACCCTAAACCTAACACAACCCCTAAACCTAAAACAACCCCTAATGCCAACACAACCCCTAAACCCAACACAACCCATAATCCCAACACAACCCCTAAATCTCACACAACCCCTAAATCTCACACAACCCCTGAACTTCACACAACCCCTAATCCCAGAACAACCACTAAACCCAACACAATCTCTAAACCTAACAACCCCTAAACCCAATACAACCCCTAAACCTTACACAATCCCTAAACCCAACCCAACTCCTAAACCTCACACTACCCCTAAACCCAACACAACACCTAAACCTCACACAACCCCTAATCCTCACACAACCTCTAAACCCAACACAACCCATAAACCTAACCCAACCCCTAATCCTCACAAAACTCCTAAACCTAACCCAACCCCTAAACCCTTACCAACCCCTAAACCCAACACAACCCCTAAACCTCAAATATCCCCTAAACCCAACCCAACCCCTAAACCTCACACAACCCCTAAACCTAGCACAACCCCTAAACCTAGCACAACCCCTAAACCCCGCACAACCCCTAAACCCAACACAACCTCTAAACACAACACAACCCCTAAACACAACCCAACCCCTAATCCATACACAAGCCCTAATGCATACACAACCCCTAAACCCAACACAACCCCTAAACCTCACACAACCCCTAAACCTAACTCTACCCCTTAACCCACCCCAATCCCTAAACCCAATGTAACCTCTAAACCTAACACAATGCCTAAACCTCACACAACCCCTAAACCCAACACAACCCCTAAACCTCACACATCCCCTAAACCTCACACAACCCCTAAACCCAACACAACCCCTAAACCTCGCACAACTCCTAAAGCTCACAAAATCCCTAAACCTAATACAACCCCTTAACCCAACACAACCCCTAAACCCAAATCAATCCCTAAACCCAACACAGTCCCTATTCCCAACACAACCCCTATACCCAAACCGTAAACCTAATACAACCCCTAAACCCAACACAAAACCTAAACCTCACACAAACCCTAAACCCCACACAACCCCTAAACCCAACACAACCCCTAATCCCAACACAACCCCTAAACCCAACACAAACCCTAAACCTCACACAACCCCTAAACCTCACACAACCGCTAAACACAACACAACCCCTAAACCTTACAAAATCCCTAAACCCAAACCAACTCCTAAACCTCACACAAACCCTAAACACAACACAACCCCTAAACCTCACACAACCCCTAAACCCAACACAACCCTTAAACCTAATACAACCCCTACACTCAACACAAACCCTAAACCTCACACAAACCCTAAACACCACACAACCCCTAAACTTAACACAACCCCTTATCCCAACACAACCCCTAAATCTAACACATCCCCTAAACCCCACACAAACCTTAAACCCAACTCAGTCCCTAAACCCAACACAATCTCTAAACACAACACAACCCCTTAACCCAACTCAACCCCTAAACCTAACACAAGCCCTAATCCAAACACAACCCCTAATCCCAACACAACCCCTAATCCCAACACAACCCCTAAACCTCGCACAACCCCTAAACCCTGCACAACCCCTAAACCTCACACAACCCCTAAACCCAACACAACCCCTAAACCCAACCCAACCCCTAAACCCAACCCAATCCCTAAATTTAACACAACCCCTGAACCTAATACAACCCCTTAACCTAACACAACCCCTAAACCCAACTCAATCTCTAAACCCAACACAGTCCCTAAACCCAACACAACCCCTAAACCCAACCTGTAAATCTAATACAACCCCTAATCCCAACACAACCCCTAAACCTCACACAACCCCTAAACCCAACACAACCCCTAAACCCAACACAACCCTTAATCCCAACACAACCCCTAAACCCAACACAACCCCTAAACCCAACACAACCCATAAACCCAACACAAACCCTAAACCTAACAACCCCTAAACCCAATACAACCCCTAAACCTAACACAAACCCTAAACCCAACCCAACTCCTAAACCACAAACAACCCCTAAACCTCATACAACCCCTAAACCTCATACAACCCCTAAACCCAACACAACACCTAAATCTAACACATCCCCTAAACCCCACACAACCCCTAAACCCAACACAATCCCTAAACTCAACACAACCCCTTAACCCAACACAAACCCTAAACCTAACAACCTCTAAACACAACACAAGCCCTAATCCCAACACAACCCCTAAACCTCACACAACCCCTAATCCCAACACAACCCCTAATCCCAACACAACCCCTAATCCTCACACAACCCCTAATCCTCACAACCCCTAAACCTCACACAACCCCTAAACCTCACACAACCCCTAAACCTAACCCAACCCCTTAAACCACCCCAACCCCTAAACCACACACAACCACTAAACCTCACACAACCCCTAAACCCAACACAACCTGTAAACCTAATACAAAACCAAAACCTAACACAAAACCTAAACCTCACACAAACCCTAAACCCCACACAACCCCTAAACCTAACACAACCCCTTAATCCCAACACAACCCCTAAACCCAACACAACCCCTAAACCTCACACAATCCCTAATCCCAACACAACCCCTAAACCTCACACAACCCTTAATCCCAACACATACCCTAAACCTAACACAACCCCTAAACCCAACACAACCCCTAATCCCAGCACAACTACTAAACCCAACACAAACCCTAAACCCAACACAAACCCTAAACCCAATACTTCCCCTAAACCTAACACAAACCCTAAACCCAACCCAACTCCTAAACCACACACAACCCCTAAACCTCACACAACCCCTAAACCCAACACAACCCCTAAACCTCACACAACCCTTAATCCCAACACATACCCTAAACCTAACACAACCCCTAAACCCAACACAACCCCTAATCCCAGCACAACCACTAAACCCAACACAAACCTTAAACCTAACAACCCCTAAACCCAATACAACCCCTAAACCTAACACAAACCCTAAACCCAACCCAACTCCTAAACCATACACAACCACTAAACCTCACACAACCCCTAAACCCAACACAACCCCTAAAACTAACACATCCCATAAACCCCACACAACCCCTAAACCCAACTCAATCCCTAAACCCAACACAATCCCTAAACTCAACACAACCCCTAAACCCAACACAAACCCTAAACCTAACAACCCCTAAACCCAACACAACCCCTAAACTAAATGCAACCCCTAAACCCAACACAACCCCTAATTCTCACACAACCCCTAATTCTCACACAACCCCTAAACCTCACACAACCCCTAAACCTCACACATCCCCTAAACCCAACACAACTCCTAAACTCAACACTACCCCTAAACCTAACACTACCCCTAAACCCAACACAATGCCTAAACACAACACATCCCCTAACCCAACACATCCCCTAAACACAACACAAACCCTAACCCCTAACCCTAAAACAACCCCTTATCCCTAAATCTAACCTTTCTGCATTTTTACATTTTCACTAAAACAGTTTAATGTTTTTTAAGCTATTTAAATTATGGGGACATTAGAAATGTCATCATAAACCACATTTATAGTGTAATACCCTTGTAATTACCAGTTTGTAACCTAAAAAAAGTGTCCTTGTAAAACACACAAACATGCCCACACACACACACTTTCTCTCTACCTCACACAACCCCTAAACCTCACACAACCCCTAAACCTCACACAACCCCTAAACCCAACCCAACCCCTAAACCTAACACAACGCATAAACCTCACACAACCCCTAAACCCCACCCAACCCCTAAACCTCACACATCCCCTAAACCTCACACAACCACTAAACCCAACCCAACCCCTAAATGTAGCACAACGCCTAAACCTCACACAACTCCTAAACCCAACATAACCCCTAAATCTAACACATCCCCTAAACCCCACACAACACCTAACCCAACTCAATCCCTAAACTCAACACAACCCCTTAAACTAACACAACCCCTAAACCTAAAAACCCCTAAACCCAACACAACCCCTAAACACAACACAACCCCTAAACACAACACAAGCCCTAAACCTAACACAAGCCCTAATCCCAACACAACCCCTAATCACAACACAACCCCTAATCCTCACACAACCCCTAATCCTCACACAACCCCTAAACCCAACACAACCCCTAATCTCAGAACAACCACTAAACCCAACACAATCTCTAAACCTAACAACCCCTAAACCCAATACAACCCCTAAACCTAACACAAACCCTAAACCCAACCCAACTCTTAAACCACACACAACCACTAAACTCAAAACAACCCCTAAACTCAACACAACCTGTAAACCTAATACAACCCCTAAACCCAACACAAAACCTAAACCTCACACAAACCCTAAACCCCACACAACCCCTAAACCTGACACAACCCCTTAATCCCAACACTACCCCTAAACCCAACACAACCTTTAAACCTCACACAACCCCTAAACCCAACACAACCCCTAAACCTCACACAACCCCTAATCCCAACACATACCCTAAACCTAACACAACCCCTAAACCTAAAACAACCCCTAATCCCAACACAACCCCTAAACCGAACACAACCCATAATCCCAACACAACCCCTAAATCTCACACAACCCTTAAATCTCACACAACCCCTAAACTTCACACAACCCCTAATCCCAGAACAACCACTAAACCCAACACAATCTCTAAACCTAACAACCCCTAAACCCAATACAACCCCTAAACCTTACACAATCCCTAACCCAACCCAACTCCTAAACCTCACACAACCCCTAAACCCAACACAACACCTAAACCTCACACAACCCCTAATCCTCACACAACCCCTAAACCCAACACAACTCCTAAACATCACACAACCCCTAATCCTCACAAAACTCCTAAACCCTTACCAACCCCTAAACCCTTACCAACCCCTAAACCTCAAACATCCCCTAAACCTCACACAACCCCTAAACCCAACCCAACCCCTAAACCTCACACAACCCCTAAACCTCACACATCCCCTAAACCCAACACAACTCCTAAACTCAACACTACCCCTAAACCTAACACTACCCCTAAACCCAACACAATGCCTAAACACAACACATCCCCTAACCCAACACATCCCCTAAACACAACACAAACCCTAACCCCTAACCCTAAAACAACCCCTTATCCCTAAATCTAACCTTTCTGCATTTTTACATTTTCACTAAAACAGTTTAATGTTTTTTAAGCTATTTAAATTATGGGGACATTAGAAATGTCATCATAAACCACATTTATAGTGTAATACCCTTGTAATTACCAGTTTGTAACCTAAAAAAAGTGTCCTTGTAAAACACACAAACATGCCCACACACACACACTTTCTCTCTACCTCACACAACCCCTAAACCTCACACAACCCCTAAACCTCACACAACCCCTAAACCCAACCCAACCCCTAAACCTAACACAACGCATAAACCTCACACAACCCCTAAACCCCACCCAACCCCTAAACCTCACACATCCCCTAAACCTCACACAACCACTAAACCCAACCCAACCCCTAAATGTAGCACAACGCCTAAACCTCACACAACTCCTAAACCCAACATAACCCCTAAATCTAACACATCCCCTAAACCCCACACAACACCTAACCCAACTCAATCCCTAAACTCAACACAACCCCTTAAACTAACACAACCCCTAAACCTAAAAACCCCTAAACCCAACACAACCCCTAAACACAACACAACCCCTAAACACAACACAAGCCCTAAACCTAACACAAGCCCTAATCCCAACACAACCCCTAATCACAACACAACCCCTAATCCTCACACAACCCCTAATCCTCACACAACCCCTAAACCCAACACAACCCCTAATCTCAGAACAACCACTAAACCCAACACAATCTCTAAACCTAACAACCCCTAAACCCAATACAACCCCTAAACCTAACACAAACCCTAAACCCAACCCAACTCTTAAACCACACACAACCACTAAACTCAAAACAACCCCTAAACTCAACACAACCTGTAAACCTAATACAACCCCTAAACCCAACACAAAACCTAAACCTCACACAAACCCTAAACCCCACACAACCCCTAAACCTGACACAACCCCTTAATCCCAACACTACCCCTAAACCCAACACAACCTTTAAACCTCACACAACCCCTAAACCCAACACAACCCCTAAACCTCACACAACCCCTAATCCCAACACATACCCTAAACCTAACACAACCCCTAAACCTAAAACAACCCCTAATCCCAACACAACCCCTAAACCGAACACAACCCATAATCCCAACACAACCCCTAAATCTCACACAACCCTTAAATCTCACACAACCCCTAAACTTCACACAACCCCTAATCCCAGAACAACCACTAAACCCAACACAATCTCTAAACCTAACAACCCCTAAACCCAATACAACCCCTAAACCTTACACAATCCCTAACCCAACCCAACTCCTAAACCTCACACAACCCCTAAACCCAACACAACACCTAAACCTCACACAACCCCTAATCCTCACACAACCCCTAAACCCAACACAACTCCTAAACATCACACAACCCCTAATCCTCACAAAACTCCTAAACCCTTACCAACCCCTAAACCCTTACCAACCCCTAAACCTCAAACATCCCCTAAACCTCACACAACCCCTAAACCCAACCCAACCCCTAATCCTCACACAACCCCTAAACCTAGCACAACCCCTAAACCCTGCACAACCCCTAAACCCTGCACAACCTCTAAACACAACACAACCTCTAAACACAACACAACCCCTAAACACAACACAACCCCTAATCCATACATAAGCCCTAATCCATACACAACCCCTAAACCCAACACAACCCCTAAACCTCACACAACCCCTACCCCTTAACCCACCCCAATCCCTAAACCCAATGCAACCTCTAAACCTAACACAATGCCTAAACCTCACACAACCCCTAAACCCAACACAACCCCTAAACCTCACACATCCCCTAAACCTCACACAACCCCTAAACCCAACACAACCCCTAAACCCCACACAACCCCTAAACCTAATACAACCCCTTAACCCAACACAACCACTAAACCCAACTCAATCCCTAAACCCAACACAGTCCCTATACCCAACACAACCCCTAAACCCAACCCGTAAACCTAATACAACCCCTAAACCCAACACAAAACCTAAACCTCACACAAACCCTAAACCCCACACAACCCCTAAACCCAACACAAACCCTAAACCTCACACAACCCCTAAACCCAACACAACCCCTAAACCTCACACAACCCCTAATCCCAACACAACCCCTAAACCCAACACAAACCCTAAACCTCACACAACCCCTAAACCTCACACAACCGCTAAACCCAACTCAACCCCTAAACCTCACACAATCCCTAAACCCAAACCAACTCCTAAACCTCACACAACCCCTAAACCCAAAATAACCCCTAAACCTAACACAACGCCTAAACCTCACACAACCCCTAAACCCAACACAACCCCTAAACCTCACACATCCCCTAACCCTCACACAACCCCTAAACCCAACCCAACCCCTAAACCTCACACAACCCCTAAACCTCGCACAACCCCTAAACCCCGCACAACCCCTAAACCCCGCACAACCCCTAAACCCAACACAACCCCTAAACCCAACCCAACCCCTAAACCTAACACAACCCCTAAAGCTCACACATCCCCTACACCTAATACAACCCCTTAACCCAACACAATCCCTAAACCCAACACAGTCCCTATACCCAACACAACCCCTAAACCCAACCCGTAAACCTAATACAACCCCTAAACTCAACACAAAACCTAAACCTCACACAAACCCTAAACACCACACAACCCCTAAACTTAACACAACCCCTTATCCCAACACAACCCCTTATCTCAACACAACCCCTAAATCTAACACATCCCCTAAACCCCACACAAACTCTAAACCCAACTCAGTCCCTAAACCCAACACAATCCCTAAACTCAACACAACCCCTTAACCCAACTCAACCCCTAAACCTAACACAAGCCCTAATCCCAACACAACCCCTAATCCCAACACAACCCCTAAACCTCACACAACCCCTAAACCTCACACAACCCCTAAACCCAACCCAACCCCTAAACTTCACACAACCCCTAAACCCAACACAACCCCTAAACCGAACACAACCCTTAATCCCAACACAACCCCTAAACCCAACACAACCCCTAAACCCAGCACAACCCCTAAACCAACACAAACCCTAAACCTAACAACCCCTGAACCCAATACAACCCCTAAACCTAACACAAACCCTAAACCCAACCCAACTCCTAAACCACAAACAACCCCTAAACCTCATACAACCCCTAAACCTCATACAACCCCTAAACCCAACACAACCCCTAAATCTAACACATCCCCTAAACCCCACACAACCCCTAAACCTAACCCAAACCCTAAACCCAACCCAACTCCTAAACCAGAAACAACCCCTAAACCTCATACAACTACTAAACCTCATACAACCCCTAAACCCAACACAACCCCTAAATCTAACACATCCCCTAAACCCCACACAACCCCTAAACCCAACACAATCCCTAAACTCAACACAACCCCTTAACCCAACACAAACCCTAAACCTAACAACCTCTAAACCCAACACAACCCCTAAACACAACACAACCCCTAAACCCAACACAACCCCTAAACCTAACACAAGCCCTAATCCCAACACAACCCCTAAACCTCACACAACCCCTAATCCCAACACAACCCCTAATCCAAACACAACCCCTAATCCTCACACAAAACCTAAACCTCACACAAACCCTAAACCCCACACAACCCCTTAATCCCAACACAACCCCTTAATCCCAACACAACCCCTAAACCCAACACAACCCCTAAACCTCACACAATCCCTAATCCCAACACAACCCCTAAACCTCACACAACCCTTAATCCCAACACATACCCTAAACCTAACACAACCCCTAAACCCAACACAACCCCTAATCCCAGCACAACCACTAAACCCAACACAAACCCTAAACCTAACAACCCCTAAACCCAATACATCCCCTAAACCTAACACTACCCCTAAACCCAACACATCCCCTAAACCCAACACAACCCCTAACCCCTAACCCTAAAACAACCCCTTATCCCTAAATCTAACCTTTCTGCATTTTTACATTTTCACTAAAACAGTTTAATGTTTTTTAAGCTATTTAAATTATGGGGACATTAGAAATGTCATCATAAACCACATTTATAGTGTAATACCCTTGTAATTACCAGTTTGTAACCTAAAAAAAGTGTCCTTGTAAAACACACAAACATGCCCACACACACACACTTTCTCTCTACCTCACACAACCCCTAAACCTCACACAACCCCTAAACCCAACCCAACCCCTAAACCTAACACAACGCATAAACCTCACACAACCCCTAAACCCCACCCAACCCCTAAACCTCACACATCCCCTAAACCTAATACAACCCCTAAACCCAACACAAAACCTAATCCTCACACAACGCCTAAACCTCACACAACCCCTAAACCTAACACAACCCCTTAATCCCAACACAACCCCTAAACCCAACACAACCCCTAAACCTCACACAATCCTTAATCCCAACACATACCCTAATTCTCACACAACCCCTAAACCTCACACAACCCCTAAACCTCACACAACTCCTAAACTCAACACTACCCCTAAACCTAACACTACCCCTAAACCCAACACAATGCCTAAACACAACACATCCCCTAACCCAACACATCCCCTAAACCCAACACAACCCCTAACCCCTAACCCTAAAACAACCCCTTATCCCTAAATCTAACCTTTCTGCATTTTTACATTTTCACTAAAACAGTTTAATGTTTTTTAAGCTATTTAAATTATGGGGACATTAGAAATGTCATCATAAACCACATTTATAGTGTAATACCCTTGTAATTACCAGTTTGTAACCTAAAAAAAGTGTCCTTGTAAAACACACAAACATGCCCACACACACACACTTTCTCTCTACCTCACACAACCCCTAAACCTCACATAATCCCTAAACCTCACACAACCCCTAAACCCAACCCAACCCCTAAACCTAACACAACGCATAAACCTCACACAACCCCTAAACCCCACCCAACCCCTAAACCTCACACATCCCCTAAACCTCACACAACCCCTAAACCCAACCCAACCCCTAAATGTAGCACAACGCCTAAACCTCACACAACCCCTAAACCCAACACAACCCCTAAACCCAACACATCCCCTAAACCCAACCCAACCCCTAAACCTAACACAACCCCTAAACCTAATACAACCCCTTAACCCAACACATCCCCTAAACCTCACACAACCCCTAAACCTCACACAACCCCTAAACCCGACACAACCCCTAAACCTCACACAACCCCTAAACCCAACACAACCCCTAAATACAACACATCCCCTAAACCCAACACAACTCCTAAACTCAACACTACCCCTAAACCTAACACAACCCCTAAACCCAACACAACCCCTAACCCCTAACCCTAAAACAACCCCTTATCCCTAAATCTAACCTTTCTGCATGTTTACATTTTCAATAAAACAGTTTAATGTTTTTAAGCTATTTAAATTATGAGGACATGAGAAATGTCCTCATAAACCACATTTATAGTGTAATACCCTTGTAATTACCAGTTTGTAACCTAAAAAAAGTGTCCTTGTAAACCACACAAACATGCCCACACACACACACACACACTTTCTCTCTCTCTCTCACACACACACACACACACACACATATATACACACTCACAGACACACACACACATAC
Source organism: Moxostoma hubbsi (assembly GCA_032164185.1). NCBI lineage: Eukaryota > Metazoa > Chordata > Actinopteri > Cypriniformes > Catostomidae > Moxostoma > Moxostoma hubbsi. Next base: position 41,341,245 of record JAVLUX010000023.1, on the reverse strand, counting down.
ACTTTCTCTCTCACACACACATACACACACACACACACACACACACATATACACACTCTCTCTCACACAAACACACACACTCTTACACTCTCTTACACATACACAAACACAGACACACACACACACACACACACACACACACACACAAACACACTGCACGAGTGGTGATTTGACTGTTTTTGTTGATGGTTTTCAGATGGAAGTTTTCTGCGCACTCTGGCCACGTCACTGATTGATTTCAATGAGTTGAGTTCTGTAGCAGCATTGAGTCAACTGCTCGAGGTATGACTGGTTTGTCTGTAACTTTAAATTGATGTTGTCTCAGTACTGATACTGTAACAGAAGCTCAAACCTGCTGGACATGAATCTGCCAGTAGATGGTACCCTTGTGTCATGAAGAAATGGAAAGTGTCATTTTCTCACTATTTTATCTTTTAAGATGACTAAAGATCTTTAACAAAATTGGACTCATATAAGCATGTACATTTTCTCACATTGAGTACATAAAGTAACAGTTACAGACTGTTGAACTATTCAAAGTCCTCACTGTAATGGACCTGAATGAAATACATGTTGAATTAAGATGACATGATGTATTCTGACACACATACTTGTATTTAATGTATGTGTATAAAGATCAAAGCTTGTGTTTGTTGCTGGAGGGTTATTATGAAGCATGTCTGACTCAGAAGTGAGAAATATAATAAAGTTCATGGTGTCCTAGGGCTTGAACAATAAGAAGACTCTACCAGCAGGGGGCGCAATACTACACTGTCTGGAGAACATCGCCACCTTCATGGAGACTCTTCCTATGGACTCACCCAGTAACCTCTGGACAACCATCTGTAACCAGTTCCAGACATTCTTAACTAAACTACCTGCTGTTCTGCCACTCAAGGTTTCATTTCAGCTTTTTCATTTCACTCTTATTTTACTTATTCGATGTGTTAATATGCCCTGTTATTTTATGTTTTATCAAGTGTCCGCTGGACTCTAGTCTGAGAATAATCATCTGTTTGCTGAAGATTCCTGTCACGAATGCAACTAGAGTAAGACCAAACATTTAATATAACTTGTTGCTCATTTCATTTCTCATTCAGATATGAAGACAAATATCACATTAGTTTAATAAAAGTAGTCTAGTTTGCATGTTTCTATGCGTTTAGAATGTAAGCTGTGTTGTTGGAGTGTTAGTTTAGTTCATTATCACGTTCATTCTGTTTGACAGAGTCTGTTGGAGCCGTTCTCCAAACTCCTGAGTTTTGTCATCCAGTATGGCATCTTCAGTCTGTCGTATCTCCTCGAGCTCTGCAGTTTATGCTACAAAACCTTCAGCAAGGTAAAAAAAAACAAATGCCTGTTTATATCAGTTGCATGTAACCTTTAACCTCCAGGAGCCTTTTCGGTTTTGTTCACAAGCTGCTTCAGCTTGATTTAGTTTAGCAGGCCCGCTTGAAAGTGTTGTGAGGCCCTGTGGTGTTTGTCTGTCATGCTAATCGTGTTATGCTTGTGAATCATTTTAGTGAATGTTTAGTTGATATATTCATCAATATTGTTTTTACTCCCATTGCAGTCTGTAACCCGCAGCAGACGAGGTGTATATGAGCGTGTTGAAGGCCGTTGGAAACATTTACATATTTAAGGATATGCAAATAGATTATCTCAGAAAAAGTGGAGAGAAGTTTTCTAAACGCGTGTAGACATGTGTCTGGTAGTTATAGTGTTTAGCCTTTGGTTATAACTATATATTGGATAAATCAGCTGTGAACGAGACAAACTTATAAAACATTGTTAATAGCAAACATGTCTGAAGTTGCAGTCTTCATAGTGATGATATGTTCAGAGGTTTCTCAATCCAGAGAGTATAGCTGCTCAAAAGCTGTCTCAGCTGTAACAAAGTTAAGTTGCTAATAGATAAACTATCGACATTCTTCAATGATCTGATTGAATAGAATAATCTGGATGAACATATGACAGAATCCCCACTGTTAAATGAACGATTTAACTGTTAAATCTCAGTGTGCAGATGATGCACACTAACAGTGTTCAATGTCTAATTGGCCAAAGAGTCCATTAAATAAAGGACGCTCTCCAATTATAGTTTAATAGTTTCACTGCTGCTTTACCTGAAATAAACAAATCCTTGAACATACTCTACAAATCGAACCTGTTTCAGACTAGGTTAAGTTGCTATGGTTACTAACATACTCTGAAAGTTGAGGTTAACCGCTAACTCTAAGTAAACAAACTCAGTTTAGTTACAAATCCTTTGGGTTCAAAGAATCAGAAGTTCCAGAAAAATTATGCAAATTGTGAAATAAGTGAAACAATTCAATTGTGCTTTTATTCTGCAGGAGAGGGACAAGTTCTACATGTCTCGTATTGTTGTTGTGGAGTTGCTTCAGGCTCTGAAGTTCAAGTCAACGATTCCTGACACGAATTTGCTGCTGCTGGTGCAGGTGAATCATCACAAATGCTGCGACTCAAATCACCGGCTCGTTTTTTCATTCTCGTTTGCTCAGATCTTTTTTTAAGAGCACAACATAAGAAAGAAAAGCCAAAACATGCACATCTATGATTTTATTGCAAATATATTAAAGGAGCTTCCATAAAGAGGAATGCTTGCTTTGTCTCGTGATGTGTACTGCCTTTACAGCTATCAAACTGTACAATATTCCTCACTCTTCAATAAGTCAATACATAAAAGAGTAAAGATGAGTTTGACGACTAACCCTCGCTGCTGTTCATCAGTTTGTGTGTTCAGACATCGGAACAAGGCTCGCTGAATCCACCATTCTGCAGAAGCACATGATTTCTGCTCTGCCGGGGGTGAGACTTTCATTCTTGTGTTTGTGGTTTGTCATTTGTTTCTGGTGGTTGATTATGATGTCACAGATTTTCTGTTTCATCAGTGCACAACAGCGGCGATGGAGTGTTTGCGTCAGTATCTGAGTGAGCTGCTTGACTTCATCGCAGACATGCACACGCTCACCAAATTAAAGGTATTCATCACACACTGAAAATTGGTTTTGTCAGGCAACTTCAAAATGTGCTTTATGCGGTAATACAAGAGGTCTTAAGTCTAAAATATATGATCTAAAGGAATGTTCTGGGTTCAATACAAATCAAGCTCGATCAAAGCGTTTGTGACAGAATGTTTATTACCACACAAAATAATTTAAACTCGTCCTTCGTGGGTTTTTTGTTTTTTTTAAGCACAAATGTGTGTTCCAGTGAGACACTTACAATGGAAGTCAGTGGGGCTAAAAATACTCACCGTTTCAAAAGTACAGACACAAGACATAAACAGTATGTGTGTTAACATGATTTTACTGTCATAAAATGTTATAACCAATTTAATGAATTTGTTGTCATGATGGCGTAACGCTGTAAAACCCGCAATCAATTTGATCACTATAAAACCATGTATAGACAAGATTAAGAAAATTACGTCTTTTTGTTCCTTGAAAATGTCCTTCTAGAAAGTGCATTCCAAACGGGATAAATCACCCTCCGAAGGGCACTTTGAAGGGAGAACAATCATGACACATTTAATCTTAATACTTTAAGATCGCATCAAACTAAATTTCCAATAAAATGACTTAAAAAAGGAGATTTGAATGACACTTATTTTTGAGCCCCACAACTTTTAGACTTCCAAAGCTCTCACGTGGATGGTAAAGTCTTGGCAGGGAATAGGGCATAGGGATGATCAGTTCTGAATGGAACAAACCTTAATTCAAAACAGCGGGAGTTGCTTCATTCATTGTGACTTTAACACGATTATCTTTAGATTTTATGACTCTTGTTAAAGTTAGTAATTATTCAAATGTGGACCATGTTGTTAATGTTGTTCGGTGGCTGGATGATCTCTGCATGCCTGGAACTAACAGAAATTCAAGTGTAGATCTCTGAAAAAACAACCATAAATGGACACATGAGCCACTTCAATGAAGCGAGACTGCTGGACGCTTGCAGAGCACGTCTTATCTCTGGAAGGTGATTGTACACTGTCAGTGATTTAATACATTTGAAGCATTTTAATTGAATATTGTAGGTTTTAAAATTGTATTGTCATTGAAAACATGTTTCTAAATTATTCTTTTAAAAAAATGATTGTGTCTATATCTCGAACAGTGTTAATGAGATTATTCCATAGTTTAGGAGACAAATATGAAAAGGATCCTACCTCCTTTTGTGGGTTTTGATATTCTAGGAACTATTAACAGGCCTGAATTTTGTGATTGTAATGATTGTGATGGAATATAGTGTGGTAGAAGGTCACTTAAGTACTGCGGAGACCATTCAAACCTTTGTACGTAGTTAACATAATTTTAAATTAATATAAAATTTAACAGGTAGCCAATGTAATGATGATAAAAAGGGGCTAATATGATCATATTTATTGGTTCTCGTCAGCACTCTGGCTGCTGCATTTTGAACCAAGTGAAGTTTATTTATTGATCTTGCTGGACATCCTCCCAGTAATGCATTACAATAATCTAGTCTTGAGGTCATGAACGCATGAATTAGTTTTTCGTTTTCAGCAACAGAGAGCATGTGTTGTAATTTAGCAATATTTCTGAGGTGGAATAATGCTGTTCTACAAACATAGGAAATTTGATTTTCAAAGGACAGATTGGTATCAATTATTACACCTAAGTTCTTCACTGCTGAAGATGATGTAACAGTACATCCATCCAGAGTCAAGTTATATTTTAGCAGCTTATTTTTAGAGTTTTTTGGTCCAATAATTAGTACCTCTGTTTTGTCGGAATTGAGTAGAAGGAAATTTCTGGCCATCCAATCTTTGATTCCATTGACACACTTCTTATGCATTTTACAATACACATATTCCACAATTCCTGATAATATTTCCCAGGGGAAGCATATAAGGAGAAAAGCAGAGGCACTAAAACTGATCCGTGTGGCACTCTATACTTAACTTTTGTTTGATTTGACAATTCCTCATTTACATAGACAAAGTGGTAGCGGTCTACTAAATAGGACCTAAACCATGCTAATGCAAGTCCACAAATGCCAACATAATTCTCCAGTCTATTCAAGAGAATGTCGTGAGATTACAGGGAATACCTCTTTTAAGAGCTTAGTTAGTATTGGATCTAACATACATGTTGTGGCTTTTGATGTTTAGATAGGTTTTGTTAGATCTTCATGACCTGTGACAGCGAAGAATTGTTGCACGTGAGGAAAATAATTAGACACTGTTTTCTGTGGTACTGTGACAGACGATTGCAGAATTCCAATTTTATTTCTGATTATTTCAATTTTATCAGAAAAGAAATTCATGAAGTCATTACTACTGTGCCTACTACTATTCCTAACCAATTGAGCCACAGTACTGAATAAACACCTAGGATTGTTGTGGTTATTTTCTATGAGTTTACTAAAATATGCTGACCTGGCAGCTACAGACACTATCCTTCCATGCACCACGAAATACCTCTAATTTTGTATTTTTCCACATGCGCTCCATTTTCCAAGCTGCTCTCTTGAGAGCATGAGTGTGATCATTGTACCATGGTGCGGGGCTTATTTCTTTAATTTTCTTTATCTAAGTGGGGCAATACTATCAAGAGTGCTAGAGAAGACTGCATTTATATTTTTTGTTATTTCATCAAGTTCTTCTGGGCTTTTTGGCTACTGAGTATTTGAGACAATTCTGGAAGTTTATTAATGAAGCTATCTTTAGTTGTCAAAGAATAGTTCTACCTGAACGATAGTGTGGTATAGATTGAGTGACATTTGCTGTATATTTTTATATATCAAACATAGAAAAGTACTAATATAATCACAGCAAACAAGAGTCGAGGTAATGATTTGTGATGTCATCGCTCTGAGGTATAATTTCTATAGTATCAACATCAACACAATTTGACAGAATTAAAACTAGTGTATGATTATGGCAATGAGTTGGTCCTGTCACATTTTATGTGACTCCAAGAGAGATGAGAATATCGATAAATGCTAATCCCAATGTATCATTTTCATTATCTATGTGAATGTTGAAGTCACCAACAATTAAAGCTCTATCTACAGTAACTACAAGATCTGATAGAAAATGAGCAAATTCGCCAAGGAAATCAGAGTACGGCCCGGGTGATCTATACACTGTAGCAAGGACAAAAGGAAAACAGAGATTTTCATTTGTATCTGACGGTGTCACATTAAGCATTATTAGTTCATAAAAATTAAACTTATTTCCTGTCCTCTGAGTAACACCAAAATTTAGAAATCACATTTCGTGCTTTAGTTGAAAGAGATCTAATGTTTAGTTGCCAACCTTTATATAATGTTTATCTTAATTTTTTTTTCCGTTATTTTCAATTTAGATCGTAATCATTTTTTTCTAAATGATTTAGTGAGGGGTTTGTGTTTGGTAGTTCGGGGATCAGACACAGTCACTATATGATATCTAGGTGATACAGTCTCTATGTGTTGTAGTTTATGTGACCTGTATGACGTCTCAAGGCAGGTAGCAGACGTTCGGATTAACCAGATTGTCTGCTTCCTGACCTGGGCCCCAGTTAGTCAAATACTATGACTATTAAAACTATAAACCAAATTACTAGAGAGATGTGCGGCACATTCCCTAGAGGGATAAAGTCTGTCTCTCATTAGCAGTTCAGGTCTTCCCAAAAACTCTTCCAATTGACTATAAATCCTATGCTATTATCCGGACACCACTCAGACATTCAGCCTAATAGTAAGTTTGATAGGTAGAGCTCTAAAAGTGACTATTGATATCTTCCATTATAATGAATGAAGCCACACAAGTTATGTACTATTTATTTAGTAATTTAGCAGATGCTTTTATCCTAAACGACTTACAAATTAGGAACACAAAAATAGAAATTGTTCCCTTGTCCAGAGGTAATGACAGTTTCACTGAACAGCTTCATTGATTATAATAGAAGTCATCTAATATTCCCAATCTCTCCACTCAGGAAATAATTGTGAGCATCTAAAATATGATACAGTTTCATCACGTCATTGTGTCAACAACACATTTAGATATTATTTTAGGAAAATATGTTAACTCAGAGTCTTATTTAAAGGATCTGTTAATGATACCAGAAATGCTTTTGGAACATTGTTATTGTTTACATGCTTGAAATGGTCTTTAACAGAAAAATGTCCACGTCTTGTGACTACACTTTTGAAACAGTTTGTATTTCAATGTTTATGTCCCTATTCACTTCCATTATAAGTGCCTCACTGTCTAACCTTGAGTTTTACTTTTAAATAACAAAGTTGAAATTTAAAAGGTGAAATTATTTTGTCTGGAAAATGCAGTCGATGGAGCTTAATATGTAATGAACCCGAAACATTCCTTTAAAATAGTTTCACTTCCTGAAGATTGTAAACACTGTGACCCTTTGCGCTTTAAAACATTGATCTGCTTGTTTGAGTGGCACAACATGTCAACTTCTGACTCAACCAATGGCGTGAGTTTGGAAAGCCGGCACTGCTTGAAAACATTATTTATCATTATTTCAGAAATTCCATTTAGTGACGCTAGTGGTGCATAATTTACACACTTCACCTTTAACGTTAGAAATAATAAAGTGTGAAAGAAATATGCAGTATGAATATGTGTTATGCATTTTATGTGAATATAATTTAGAGTCACATGAAAGCGTGCTGTCAGCCATTGCATGAAGACACGTTTGGCGGGAATCTGAAGGTTGGCCTTTCTCAAGTAGCAGCAATGGAGATCAGCAAAGGAAACCACAGAGACAATAAAGCCGTTATCCGCTATCTACCATGGCTTTACCACCCACCTTCTGCCATGCAACAGGGGTAAAACACTATCATGACTTAGTAGTGGCGATCACATGTTGTGTTTCAGTTTATGTGTGTATGAATCATACAGAAGCTTTGAGCTGGTTCTGCTTTTATCTACACAGACCTAAAGAGTTCATTGAGTGTGTGTCACACATTCGGCAGTTGTCATGGTTACTGCTGGGGTCTCTTACCCACAGTACTTTGCATCAGGGCTCCACGTGCTGTATGCCGATTCCTCTGGATGCTGGATCGCACATCGCAGACCATCTCATCGTTATTCTGATAGGATTCCCAGAACAATCTAAGGTATAATAATTATAATGAACCATTATGCTTACAGTCAACATGAAATCTTAAATGAGAATCATTTGTTCTTAATAAATGTTCCTGGTTTTAATCTTGTACTCAAATGCAATATCTTGTACTGTCTCTGAATGAATTGACTTTGAGCTGACATCAACTAGGCTAAAACAGGCTACTGGTGAATGTTAACTAATAATCAACTAGCTATTTAAGCATTGTTTTAGGGATCGTTTTAGCCTTTGTAGTTGTAGTAAAGTAGTAATTTAATGCCTGTTAACATTAATGTAATAGAGGGTTAAGGCAAAGTACCAAATAATGATAGATTTTAAAAGAAGCATTCTCATTGGGATACGTGTTGCTCTGGAGGGTGACCTTCTGTATCAACTTCAGACTTCAAAGCAGATCTATAGACAAATGATCTTCATAAGCCTGTTTTGCATCTGTGTTTGTCTGTAGACTTCTGTGTTGCACATGTGCTCGCTCTTCCATGCCTTCATGTTTGCTCAGCTGTGGACAATCTACTGTGAGCAGGCGGCGGCCGTCCCAGCCAGTCAGAACCAGAATCAGAATGAGTTCTCCTCATGTGCAATCCTCACTGGTCTGGAGTTCTGGAGTCATGTCACTCCGAGTATCCTGCAGCTTATGGCCCATAACAAAGTGGTAAGTGCCGCTTTAACCCTCTGGGTTCGACAGGCACGCTGGCGTGTCCTGCTGGATTTTTTCGTCATTACAGCGAAAAACAACATCAAATTCTCCGTCATTTTGGGTATACAGATAAGTGTAAGACATCATTAGAGACTATAAAGGGTCTACTTTTATTTGTGTACACTCACAATAACAGCAAAACCTTGCACTTTTGTAAAATAAAGAAAATAAAAAGGGAGAGCTGTCAGCAGTCTCTGTGTTCACGAGCATATTTCTGAAACACGTCACTAAAATTAACTGAAACTCCACGAATACTTATCATACAAACATGAAACATGTCTAAAGAAAGCTTAAAATGTCTACTTTTAAATAAAAAACAAATATTCTCCTGCAGTGTATTCTGTATGAAACAAAGCGATGTACAGTTTCTCCTGGCTCAGTTAATTATCCATAATGTGGTCACACCCACGGGCAGAGGGCGCTATTCATACACTAATGTGCTGAGGCGACCAAAGCAAATGGTGAACACCCCGACTGTGCCTTAAATACATCTAGCTCATTCACTTTTCCGCGTGTTTGAAAGACAGCACGATACACAATTGAGGAAACTCCTGGATAGTAACGAAGAGTTAACATTTTCCTCAGAAGAAGAGCAGGACTCCGATGAACATTTGTATTTTGAAGAGAGACTTGATCCAGACGAGGATACAATTTCGGACGAGTCATTTAATTTTCATTAGTTGACATGTTATTTTATATAAACATGTGCATACTTTACTAGTGAGACTGTTTCCAGACTTGCCAGCCAGGATTCAGAGTATTGAAATTTGAAATATGTCCTAATAAGCAAGTTTTAGTTACATTTAAATGATGTTTCAGCTAAAGCAAGCATTTCAATTGTATGCCATATGATATAAATATGATATGTAATATGATATACAAATAATATGAATGTTTAGATTATATTTTATCTAGTGTTTATAATGCCTCATTATCATCAACAAAGCTTGTGCTTGCAAATATGTGTTCAGGTTAAATGAGTAAAATGCACTTTAAATATGCCCATATTAGAAATCAGCATATTATTATGATTTCTGAAGGATCATGTGACACTGAAGACTGCAGTAATGATGCGGTAATTCAGCTTTGATCACAAATTGCATTTTACAATATATTCAAATAGAAAACTGTTCTTTTAAATTATAAAAATAGTTCAAAATATCACTGTTTTTACTGTATTTTGGATCAAATATATGCAGTCTTCGTCAGTGAGGTGCATTGCAGTTCATCCCTCAGACTATTTCATGAGACCTTCCATGTCTTATGGTTGGAGTTGAAATCTATTCATCCTCTGAAGTCCATCATAATAGACTGAAGTGATGTTTTACTTGCTGCAATTGTTTGTTTGTTTGTTTGTTGTTGTTGTTGTTGTGGTGGTGGTGGTTCTTGAGCGGCGATGGTTTGGAATCTATGTGAATCCCTTTGCTGTTGTTGTGGTGAATCCTGATCAGCAGAGGTTTGAGATTGATGCAATAATCCATGTAAAACACAGAGAAAATGAATAAAACGAGGTGTAGGCAAGCGGGGGAAAAAAAGAAAAGAAAAAAGAAAAGAAAACTGGTGTGCGTGGTAATACACATGCAGTCGAAACAGTAGAAAAGTGGAAAAAACTAAGCATGCGGTAAAACGGCAAAGGATAAAACAATGAACATAGAGGAATAAGCCATTCTAAGCAGGCTAGCAAGCTACAAACACAGACTTGAGCAGTGTACAGCATGCCGGCAGCAACTGGAACAGGAAGACAAAATACACAAATGACTCTAAGACTCAGTTTCTCTTAAAGCATGATTTTCTGTAAAGCTGCTTTGAAAAAATGGGTGTTGTGAAAAGTGCTATACAAATAAAAATGATGACTTGACTAGATGTGAATGCTTAGACAACACATTACAAGCATTCGATCCCATTGTACAGATTGGGGGAAACACTGAGAATGTAACTTGTACTTGTGTTGCATTATGAATTATGCTCTGACACCTTTCACAATGCAACAACAGATGAAATCGAGCTAGTGTGGCTAGAAGCATTTTTTTAATGTACTTGTGTAGAGTTTGTTGCAGGCCTTACATAGCTTTAAAAAGTCATGGTGAAGTACACAGTGTTGGTACAGGAGCTCATTCCTGCTGCTGGATAGATGAATTGTGCCCAGCATTAATTCATTCTCACTGTTGTATGTTCATGTGTGTTTTTCAGATGGTGGAGATGGTCTGTTTACATGTCATCAGTTTAATGGAAGCATTACAGGAGTGTAACTCAACCATTTTTGTTAAAGTAAGAGTCATTTCTTAACATAAATCATACAAATACTAGGAACACTGATATTCCATACACCGAAAAGTGTTGGTTGCAGCCCAGTGTGTCCAGAATTTTTAGTATCGGACAAGAAATTTCAATCGAAGGTAACACCTACAGTGTTTTATTATATTTACTGTTATCTTCTGTTCAGCTGATACCCATGTGGTTGCCAATGATTCAGTCTAACTTAAATGTAAGTCTTCTTCCTACATTATATTCAGTTAGTCTAATACAGATTCTTTTATAAAGTCATACAAGCAAACTCTTCCTGTATGATTCTGATCTCTCTCTCACTCTCTGAGCAGCATCTGTCTGCAGGTCTTCAACTGCGTCTGCAAGCCATTCAGAACCGTGTGAATCATCAGTGTCTGCAGAATCCTGCAGCTGGATCTTTCCCGCTGGCGCTGCGCAAGTGGCTACAGTGCACACAGTTTAAAATGGCCCAAGTGGAGATACAGTCTTCTGAAGCAGCATCACAGTTCTACCCAATGTGATGTAGAAAGCTGTGTGTGTATGTTTGTTTGAATGTGTGATGGATGTGCATATTGCTGTATATCAAATGCAGTTATAGAGACATGTATGAATAATATTATCCTGCTACAAACAGGACAGATTTACGAATTCAATAGTATGCATATATCTATTTCAAACCAAAATAAACAGTTCGGTTCAGAGGATTTTTTGAAACATTCGTTTTGTGTGTTACACTGGCATTTTCCACACTGTCCTGTAAAAATATGAATATAAAGCAAATAACATCCTATATTATCACAGATGTTCACTACCAAGGAGGTTTAACTTTCAAGATATCTTGCAAGGTCCTATAGCAAGTCATTCCTGTCTCGAGTGTGTCCGCAGAGACACTTCACAACTGCATTCTGGAACAGAACGTCTCCAATGTGCATCTCACGTTACTCACATTAACACTGGACACATTTGGCTTCATGTCGGCAGCAGAATCTGTACTGTGAATAATCATAGAAAATAGTCATAAAAATAAATGAGTGTGTAATTATGTGAAAAGTTAATGGTTACATTTTTATTATTTTGATAGTAAATCTTTTGGGGACCCTTGTTTTGTGTAACACCTAAACTTTGTTTTTATTTATTTATTTGATGGTGTGAAAAAGAAACAATAATGAACTTGAATGCAAACATTTGAACTTGATCGTGTTATTATTTTAGCCATTATATTATATTATTTTATATTATGTTTTGCTACAAATAATGGTTATCCTCAGTCAGACGAACTAAGTTTTTAATTTGTCATGGTCATTTTTAATCCATCATATTTTTACTTATTTCCCTATATGTATATTCCATTTGTGAATATGACATCAGCTTAACCGACAGTCAGACTAGCTTCCATACATGTGAAGATACTTTAACAAACTGTTTCAGTTTAGAAGCTTACAGAGCTTCTTTATTAATGTTCTCAAACTCCTCTTTCACACCTAAAGATAACACATAGTCATAGAAACAAAATGATTTACAACAGGCAAAAAGATGATGGTATATGGTGTGCCCACTGTATCTCCACCAGCACAGAAAGAGTTTATGTGAAGAGCTTCTCTTTCACCCAGTTACACTAATGTATGTTCATCGTAAGCGGATGTGCAACTTAAAGTGGACGCAATCCTTTTCTTATTATCTTTTATTTACGTTTCATTGGCAAAACGTTGCGTACTCCAGGTAGGGAAGAAGGTATTGCCTCAAGTGAAGGAGTTCAAGTACCTCGATGTCTTGTTCACAAGTGAGGAGACAATGGAGCGGGAGGTTGGCCGGAGCGGGGTCGGTATTGCACTCGCTCTATTGCACCATTGTCACAAAAAGAGAGCTGAGCCAGAAGGCAAAGCTCTCGATCTACTGCTCAATTTCATTCCTACCCTCACCTACATGTATGGTCATGAAGGCTGGTTATGACCGAAAGAACTAGATCACGAATATAAGTGGCCGAAATGGATTTCCTCAGAAGGGTGGCGGGCTTCTCCCTTAGAGATAGGGTGAGGAGCTCAGTCATCCGCGTGGAGCTTGGAGTAGAGCCGCTGCCCCTTTGCGTCAAAAGGAGCCATTTCAGGTGGTTTGGGGGTCTGGTAAGGATGCCCCCTGGGTGCCTCCCGAGGGAGGAGGCCTCGGGGAAGGCCCAGGACTAGGTGGAGAGATTAAATCTCCACACTGGCCTGGGAACGCCTCGGGGTCCCCCAGTCAGTGCTGGTTAATGTGGCTCAGGATAGGGAAGTTTGGGGCCGCCTGCTGGAGCTGCTGCCCCCACAACCCGACTTCGGATAAGCGGTTGAAGATGGATGGATGGATGGATGCCATGGATGGATGTTTTGCTGGTGGGTTGCAACCAATATTTTGCAACTGGGGAGATCTAAGGATGGCAATTCTGCCATGAGTTATGAATTTATAATGTGTTGTTTGCAAGAAAAATAAGAGCTGGCTCACCATTTGTGTCCTCTATTAGTCATTTTTATGTCTGTTATGAAACATTTAGTGGTAGTGATTTAATTTTTGCCCGCAACACCTTCAGCTTTCTTTTTAGAGAGTCTCTTCTTCCTTGTACTCAGTGGATTGTGTTTTTTCACAGGTACAGTAAATATTTTTTGCAATTCATAGAGGAGTTGTTAACTATGCAGAGAACATCTATCTTGAATTAAGGTGAGTTTTTATTAAGCAGACAGCAGTGGAGGGAGTCTGAGCATCAGCTAGGGTTAGATGTTTGGACTATATCTACCCAATGTGCATAATATTGATTCATCTTTGCAAGTCTCTAATCCAGAGCTTCTGAATGAAAGCTCACACGTGGTTATGCAGGCCACTCAAGAATGCCATCATGTCACTATTCATGTCAGATGAAAAGCCATAATTAGCATAACAGAGCTCAAAACTGCCAAGCTAGGGACCGTGCAAGAGAACCCATTTGAGTTGTTTACTGCTCATCTTCACCCCCTTCTGGCTCATCATGACTGCTTCTATTCACTTAGTATATTTAGTCTCTCTAACCATTGAAGACGTACAGTAGAGCTGGACAGAGTGTGCCTCCAACTTCTGCTTGACACTCTCCTGAACCTACATAGAGTTTGGCAGGTTGCCCCAATATTGTATTGTTAGGAAGTAGTTTAGTCACATGATAAGGGACAACAACAGGTTGAGCCCAGTTGGCGTCACTCACCTAGGACTAAGTAAGAAAGTTACGACTGCATACTCTTTCAGTCTTGTTTATTAGTCTTGGCCTCGTAGGTTGGAAATGAGGATCTATATGTTCTCCCTTCATATTGGTGTGAATGGATCATTATCGTTTGTTGCAAATATCACCGTCATTGTTTTCACCAAATGCAGTGGGCATAAGTCTGAAGGGTACATACTGGACAAAGTCTGTAAAGTCTTTGCTGCTCCGGCGTTACAAATGGCAGGGAGCAGAAGGCTTAGAGAGTGACCAGATGGAGGGTCGCAAAAGGCACCTTAGGCTGGTGGTCAGGGTGAGGGTGCAAAATTGACTTGGTCATTCCTGGGGCAAAACTCTAAACAGGCTGGCAAAAGAGACATAGTCTGTAGGTCCCCAATTCTCTTTAGAGACGTAATCGCCATAAGAAAAACCATCTTGAGAGTCAGAAGTCTGCCAGACACTGACTCTAGAGTTTCAAAAAGGGGTCTCAACCAGACCCTCAAGGACTACTGCTAAGTCCTATGAAGAGGTCCTTCGTATGGCTCCCGAATGAAGCACACGAGTAGAGGATGCCTCTTAAAGGGCACCACTTCAATCAAGGTGTGGCAAGTCGAAGTGGAGGCCACATAGAACCTGGAAGTGGAGGGGCATGTGCCTGCTGACAGTTCTTCCTACAGAAAATCCAAACTGAAGTGAACTGGCAGTTAGCTGGTTCTGCAATATGAACTTAGTAGAGGGAAACGCATACAGGTGCATTCTGGGCCATGTATGCACCGCCGGGGGGGGGGACTGGGTGACTCGGGGAGAAGTAGAGGAGACATTGCGCTGTCATAGAGGTGAAGAGGTCCTCTTCTGCCCTTTAAAATCTACCCAGATCTTCCCAAGTGGAGGGAGCCCTAGCACTTAAAATGTCCTTGATAACCTTAGGAGAAAGCCCTGTGCACCTCAGTTGGTACCCAACAGGGGCCAAGCATGAAAAGGTTCCACAATTCGGGCCGGGGAAGAAATACAGTCCCCTGTGCCTGAGAAAGAAGGTCCTTCCTGTTCGGAACTGCCCGAGGCGAACCGTCGAGGGGAGAATTTAACTCAGAGAAACATACTCTGTTCAGCCAGCGTAGCGCTATCAGAAGGAGGCAAGACCCTTGCTGGCGAACCTTGCCAAGACTCCCGGGAGCAGAGAAACCGGGGAAAAAACGCATACAGATGCATTCAGGGTCACGTATGTGCCTTTAAGTCCAGACCCAAGGGGGCTGGGTGACTCAGGGAGAAGTAGAGGAGACATTGCGCTGTCATAGAGGCGAAGAGGTCCTCTTCTGCCCTGTGAAATCTCACCCAGATTTGTTCACTACCTCAGGGTGGAGTTACCACTCCCCCGCCGGTATTTCCTGTCAGGACAGTAAATCTGCTCCCACACACACCAGTGACAGGAGCTGCCCTGGGCCCCAAGGAGGATCCAACGTGCCAGAAATTCAGCTGACGTGAACATGGATCCCCCCGATGGTTCACGTAAGAGGCTACCGCTGTATTGCTCACCTGCACCAAGATATGGCAGCCTCAGGAGGAAGTATTTCAGGGCCAGAAATACGGCCATCAGCTCGAGACAATTACTGTGACAACCGAACTGACGACCCTCCTATCCCCTTAAGCCGAACAACCACTTAAGGCCGCTACCCAGCCCGTCAGGGAGGCGTCTGTCATTAGCAGCCTGCGACAACAAGACGCACCTAGAGTGGGACCCAAGGTAAGAAATCGGGGTCTGAACCACATAGAAAGGGAACGGAGCCTGCGGCGTGTAACCCTTGTAAGCCTAGGGGATTTGGCCCTTGGAAGAAATCCCCTGGCTTTGAGCCACAACAAAAACGGTCTCATGCGCAGACGGTCCAGAGGGATTACCGAGGACGCAGTCGCCTGAGACCTAGTACAAACTTGACCTAGCCTAATTTTGCACAGGGTATTCTGAATGGATTCGATTCTAGTGGGAAACAGTTGTGCCCGCATTGTGATCGAACTCCATACACAATAGACAGCGTTCTGAGTGGGAGAGAGGACACTTTTCTTGGCGTTGGGCCTCAACCCCAGAGAAACTAGATGAGCTAATATGGTATCCCTGTGCTGAACTGCCAGTCGCTGGTACTCCGCTATGATCAGCCAGTCGTCTATGTAATTCAAAATGCAGATGCCTCGGAGTCACAAAGGAGCCGGCGCTGTATCCTGCAATTATGAATGTGCAGGTTAAGAGGGCTAGGCCGAATGGAAGAACCCGATACTGGAAAGCTTCACCCCTGAAATCGAACCTCAGGAACTTCCTGTATTGTGGCAAAACTTCTAAACGAAGAAGTAAAGGAGTGCGTCAAATGATCGATGGTGACCAGCCAAACGTGATGTTGGGCTTGTGACACGATCGTCTTGATAGGCAGATCTTGGACTTGAACACCCAGACAGGGCAGTTCGAGCTTTGAGATCTAAGGCCAGACGCAACCCCTCACCCTCCATGGGAACCAGGAAGTACTCGGTGTAATAACTTGACTCTCTCTCTCTGGAAGGGGAACACGTTCTATGGCCCCTTTAACCAGGAGATTTTGCATTTTTTTTTTCTCTCTCACAGTAGACATGACTGATCCGGTTTACGGTAGTGGGAACCACGCCGTTGAAACACGGAAGGAGGCGAGTGAATTAAATTCTGTAGCCCTTTCCTACTGTTCTTAGGACCCACAAAAAAAAATAAATATGGCAGAAGTTTCTACGTTGCCAGGTTCTCTGAGATGGGTATTAATCTTTTAACACTTCCTGTTGAGGGGGTGTCGAGTGTTTCACGTCCTGGAAAAATGCAGGGAGCAGCGAAACACCCAACTATTTGATGGGAGCCTCTACCACCCGAAACGCTGAAGGCGGCGGGAATGGAGAGGCTTCGCGGGGGTACCAGGAGGGGCGAAGTAGAGCACGCGCCCCATTCTGAGGGGAGCTACCCCACAAGACTAGGCGCAAGACCATCAGGGTTTTCTTCTTTTAGAAATTAGGGTCCTGAGGTCTTGCTTTAGGGGCTGCCGATGGCAACGAGACTGTCCCCAATCCCTGGGAGGAGCATGACTCGCCACGCTTTGCTTTTGAGCTTTCCCTTCTAACAGGACTAAGGTGGGTCTGGGTGGCCGAAGGACCCACCCCCTGAGTGCAGCGAGGGAGGAACTACCCGAAGGCTTCCTCGTGGCTTTTCGCCTCCTGGAACCTGAAGATAACTTGCTCATGGTGTCTCAGAATAGGCCAGTGGGTGAAACCGTGGCATCAAGGAGGAAGATTTTATCCTTGTCCTTGATGCCCAAAAGGTTGAGCCAATGGTGCCTCTCCGCGCTGACCAAGGCAGACCTAGACTGGCCAATAGCATGGGCTGTTTGCTTGGTCGTGCGGAGAGAAAGATCTGTGGCTCGACAAAGCTCAGAAAAAGCTCTCTCATCAAGCGCAGCACCCACACTCAGGTCGTCCAGCAGGTCAGCCTGGTAAGCCTGTGATACAGCCATTGTGTGCAGAGCAGCACCAGCCTGACTAGCTGCTTGATAAGCTCCTCCCACTAAAGTGGAGATCATCCTGCAAGGCTTTGAGGGGAGAGAGGGCTTTTTTAAATGACGATGCCGAGTCCGGCAAGAGATAGCCCGCAGGTGTCTCTTCTACCGGCGGCATCAACGGATAGCCCCGTGTCTCAGCACCTACGATAGTCGAATATGTCGACATCAAGGGCACGAAGACACAGGAAGTAAAAAGATTCCATCATGAATGAGAAAGCTCGTCATGGAGGTCATCAAAGAAAGGAAGGGACTAATATAGCGTTCCCTTCCTCTTTTTTTTTTTTTTTTTTTAGCCACTAGACAGAAATCTGTCTTATAGTTTGGAGCGTTTGGGGGGGTCTCTTGTTCGCGAAGCCAGTCTAGCTGTAGTCTGGCCACAGCCCATGAGTAGTAAATATAACATACTTTGTGTCAAAATGATTGACAGGTGATGATTGATGACTTAATTGATCACCTTTGACCTTTCCCCCCCCTCCCCATCCCCACACCCCCGTCATACTTTGTGCCAAAAAATGATTGATGATCTATGATTGATGACATGTTTGGTGCCCCCTTTGACCTTCCCCCCCCCCCCACCCCACCCCTCCCCATCCCTCCCCATCCCTCACCCCTCCCCATCCCTCACCCTCCCCACCCCGCCTCACCCCGCCTCACCCCTCCGGCAGTTGTACAGGCTGTGGTATGAATTGGTTGGTCAGCTGTTTTGATGCCCTCCCAGCGCTGTACCCGGCCCATCTGTGTATTTAAAAGAGGTTAGGTCTGTTCATTGCAACAAGTACGTATTTTGTGATTCCCGCTTGAGCAATGGCATCCCCCAGAAGTCCTAAAACCCTGTTGGTAAATGATGTAGAAACAAATGCTAAGCTAGATTGGGCTCCGAGGAAAAGATATGGGGCATGCATAACCAGGGATCTCCATGCTCCTTTAGGAACTCTGAAATGTGAATTTCATCTCGACGATGGTCGTTTGTGCGTGTACGACTTTGACAGAACATCTCATTCTGTTAAGTTATTCAACAGGGACGATGCAATGCATTTCACGGAAAAGGACTGGGATGTGTTTTACAATCGTGTTTGGAGGGGTCTGGATGATTCTGGAGATGCACCTTTATTCATTGCAGAGGATGTTGGTGACCATACTATCAAGAGGCTGGATGACCATGGATACGTACTTACCAGGGACAGAGTGTGTCCTTCCACAGAGACAGATCACATGAAGTTTTTATTTCAATGGAAAGATGTGTCTATCCTGAATGATGTTTTTTCAAAGATAGACAAACTGTTTAAATGGAATGATGCATATGACCAATACAATATAATTAAGGTCAGACTGTTTGACCCCGAAAAGTGTGGGGAAGTTCGCAGGACGCCGCCCTTGTAACACCGCCCACATTCTATAGACCTTAAAAGCGGGATGGTCCCCATTCTCATTTCAAACCAAAAGAGCGAATCATCATGTCTCAACACGATACTACAGAATCTGCTGGGGCCTTCGCATCATCCGATGACGCATCTACTTCAGCAAGGTGTAACCCCCCTGGAGGTGATCCTATCATCGGCCATTGGCTCGACAAGTTTTGCATGGATCTTGGCTATCACAATCTAGCGGACCAGGACACACGCTTCCAGATGCATCGTCTCTGAAGGGGGGTGATGATACCGATGGCGTTGTTGATGTAAAGAGCGTCAATTTTATAAAAGCAGTCATAGTGGTCATTCTGGAGCATCTCCTCGGCTTGAAGTTAAAAGAGTTGTGCTACGGTTGTGAAGTGGATCACCCCAGTCAGGTACAGCACACGTGTTTGTATGATCCTGACAAGTATTTCTTTTTCATACATTTTGAAGAAATTTGTAGTAAAGTGTTTAAACCGATGTTAAAACAAGTCATCGGCACTGCTTTGAAATCATTTGGATTGACGCTGACTCCTCAGAGAATCCATGGAATTATCGAAACCGTGTTGTGTGAACTAAGAGAGGAGCCACACATTCTACAGAGACTGCGTGAAATCCGTGAGAAGCTGGTGAATGATAGCGGTGAACAGGCTGTCTATGACACAGTGGACTGGTGGAAAGACAGTCCGACTGGCTCCTTATTTTGACGCTAACATGGGGATCTGCTACAGTGTTACTGGACTGCTTAAATTTATTCTGAGACGTCGTCTTCATTGTGAAATTGTCAACATGCTGTGTAAGATCATTAATGATAATAGTTCTGGACAAAACAAGCTTGTAAATGACCCCTATATTAACAAACGGGTGATTTGTCTAAAGAAGCACATGGATATAGTCAGAGGTATATCAAACGAATGGACTGAAATGATACAACGCTGTGTCTGCCAGAATGATTCATCCTGTGTGTTTCTTAAAAACATCGTAAATTCATTGTTTGAATGCAATAATGATTGTAAAATTGGCAATATAATATGTTTATGTACATATGTAACTGATATGTGTGTGATATTATTGTCAAGAAACGATCAGAGTTCTAGACATGTCTTTGAAAATGTTAATATTCTGGTAAATCACCTGATTGATAAAAATTCTGATACATGTGTTAATTTCCTACAATATCTCGACAATGCATGATGTTGGTCTTTCTATTTTAAATGTATAAGCATGCTTTGTACTGCGTGATTACCCTGATTTAAAATAAAAGGGGTGTTTTATAGAATCACTGTCTCATTATTTACACGTGTCTGAGCTGGTAACATGACCGAACAACTGCATAAGGTGTACTACACACCATCTAACCCCGGCTCTTTAGGGGGTGTAAATAGATTAAAACGCGGTGTATTAGAGGAAAGTGGTGATTTGCTAAGTGGTAAAGATGTTTCAGACTGGTTAGCCAGTCAAGATGCTTATACACTCCACAAACCACTACGTCACAATTTTAAAAGGAATAGAGTCGTTGTTTATGGTATTGACACACAGTTTCAAATGGATCTGGTAGATATGTCAATATATTCTATGGAAAATGACAATACTAAATTTCTGCTTACATGTATAGATGTCTTTAGCAAATATGCATGGGTGCGTTGTATAAAGAACAAGACTGGATTGGCTGTGGCCAATGCGTTTAATTCAATACTACAAGAGGGTAGAGTCCCTCAGAAAATTCAGACTGACAAGGGGAAGGAGTTTTTTAACAAGCATTTCCAACAACTAACTAAAAAGCACAACATTTACCATTTCAGCACAGGGAGTGAATTGAAGGCAAGCGTTATTGAACGCTTTAATAGAACATTAAAAGGACGGATGTGGCGATATTTAACGGCTATAAACTCTAAACGCTACATCGACGTTTTACAAGACTTTATTCAAGGATACAACAGTAGCTATCACAGAAGTATTAAAATGCGCCCTGTAGATGTCAACAAAGAAAATGAACCGATCGTCTATGACAATTTGTATGGTAATGTGTGTAAGAAGAAGCCTATATTTAAATACAAAATCGGCGACGTGGTTAGAATATCAAAGATGAGGGGCCCTTTTACCAAGGGGTATGAACAAAACTACACGGATGAATTTTTCACTATAACCGAATGTATGCCACGTCAACCACCAGTCTACAAGCTATCTGATTATGACGGGGAGGTTATCGACGGCTCATTTTATGAAGAGGAGCTACAAAAAATTATTATGGACAAGGACAATGCTTTTAAAGTAGAAAAAATATTAGACAAGAAGAAGTGTGGTAAAAAAAACATGGTTCTCGTACGGTGGGTGGGATGGCCTCCGAAGTTTGACAGTTGGGTCAATGAAAAAGATGTTGTAGATCTACAGAGCTCTTTAAGCATATAAAGAAAATACAATTGACATCTGAGTTCATTTCTACAGTGAACGGTCATGGATGATGCAGGGTTTTATGTCACATTGCCATGCAATGCTTCATTAGCTCTTTACCCCGAAAACCAAATTTCGAATTACAGAACAAGATTAGCCAGAACTATAAACTTAAAAGGTAATTGGGAGGTGGGTCTGGCCGAAATTGAATACCCTAGATCGTGGTACACTATTGATGATGATGATGCGAAAATCATCTTGAGAGATGTTGGCGACAACAAAAATTTTGTGACCATAAATCTGAAAACCGGATATTATGACAAAATAGCATCTGTAATTAGGGAGCTAAATGTTTCTCTACCTAGTCATGTACGTTTCGGTTACGACCTTGTGAAAAACAAAGTTTACATGACAGCGCCACTAGGAGTAGCCTTAACATTCTACGGTAAACTAGCCATTATTTTGGGTGTAATACCGGAGAAACCATGGGAAGCTGTAAACGATCATAGTGAAACCACTTTTACAACAGTGTATGCACCACATCAAACCGACATGAACGGAGGATTTTACAGCATATATGTGTACACAGATGTTATCGAATATCAAACTGTGGGGGATGCACACGTTCCGCTTTTGAGATGCGTACATATAACCGGGTCGGGTCGTGAAATGATCAGTGTGACATATGACAGAACGCACTACGTGTCAGTGAATAAAAATTCTATTGGAGAGATTTGTATTGAACTCAAAGACGACAGAAACAGGGGGGTGCCATTTGCTTACGGTAAAGTTGTCGTTAAACTACACTTCAGGCCTGTGAAACAACCGATCCTTTAAAATGGTGTATTATAACCCGTACCAAATGGATCCTGCTCATTATGTAAACTATTATAAAAATCAAGCAGGCGGTGGCCTGCCGGGGTATGCGGGTGGAGGGGTTATGTATGGGGCAGGTCTCGGAGGACTTTTCAGGGGGTTGTTTAGAATGGCTCTTCCATTGTTAAAAAGAGGTTTCAGCATTGCCAAACCACATCTTAAAAATGCTGCTAAAAACATAGTCAGCGATGTTGTCACCAATGCCATGTCACATACCTTTAATAACAATAAAGCCCAAGATGGGTCGGGGTTAATGGTTATGTCACGAAAACGAAGGTCTAAACCACCAGGAGTGAGGAAGGTGAGGAGGAGTGGTCAAGCGGTAAATAAAACCAGGAAACAACCTAAGATATCTGCAGTTAGACAACAAAGACGAAAGAGAGCTGTGAAGCGCGGCTCATCTGGATCGGTGAAGAGCTCTGTTAAAACGATATTCTAAACCATGGCTCTGCTACATACCATGTCCGAAGAATGTATTAAATCAGAACTGGATCTGTTTACGGTACCGATGACTCAGACGGCTATTGAAAAAAACACATACGTTGAAATACCTCCTCTATCTGCAATATCGAACACCACCCCCTTGGAATTTTTCATAGCAGGGAATGGTGAAGATTATGTAGATTTAAATAATACACTGCTTTACATGCGTGTTAAAATCACAAATCCGGACGGTACAGATATCAGAGATGGGACCCCTGTTGGACTGATCAATTATCCAGGAAACACTATTTTTTCACAGGTTGATGTATCACTTGGTGATAGGTTAATTTCACAGAGTACAAACACATACCCTTATCGATGTATTATAGAATGCCTTTTAAACTACGGTAAAGATACCCTGGAAAGCGTATTCTCAGCAGGATTATTTTACAAAGACTCTGCAGGACATATGGATGTAGGCGACCCAGCAGGGGCTAACATTGGTCTGACAAAGAGGGCTACCTTTAGCAACGAAAGTGCCGTAGTCGAACTTTTATCACCCATACACAGCGATATTTTCTTTCAAGAAAAACTCATGCTTAACGGGGTGGACATTAAAATCCGGTTGACAAGAGGCAAAGATGAATTTTGTCTAATGAGGAGTGACGCTATAGCATACAAACTAAATATTTTATCAGCGTCTCTGTTTGTTAAAAAAGTATCAGTTTCACCAGGAGTGAGACTGGGACACGCTCAAGCACTTCTCTCAACAACCGCTAAATACCCAATTGATAGAGTTTGTCTGAAAAATTTTTCCATACCAGCTGGAAGCCGTGTATCAAACCAGGAAAACCTATTCTTAGGAACACTCCCCAAATCTATCATATTGGGCATGGTCGATAATGATGCTTTTACAGGGGCATACGATAAAAACCCTTTTGCATTTAAACATTACGATCTGGAGTTTCTAGCTGTTTATGTGGATGGACAGCAACACCCCTCCAAACCATTACAACCCAACTTTGGATCAGGCACAGCCGTACGAGAGTTTTACCAGCTCGCGCTTTCGTCTGGAAGACATCTAAAAAACCAAGCACTGGTAATCGACAGAGAAGATTTTCTGCAGGGTTATACACTTTATGGTTTTAACCTCACACCAGACGAAGAGTGTGGCCAACACGTCTCGCTTGTTAAGTCTGGAAATATCAGACTAGAAGTACGGTTCAGACAACCGCTTCCAAGAACCATTAATCTAATTGTTTATGCTGTTTTTGACAACATCATTGAAGTTTCTAACCGAAGACAGGTGCTTGTTGACTACTATTAATTAAAAACATGAACACCATACAACTTACCGTAGCTATGGAGAGAATCACACAAAACACGCATTTTCTTGGTGTACTACCAAGTGATTATTTACCAAAGGATCCGTTAAGAACACTACCCACAGCCGTCATAATCAACACACATCCTTCGCACCTCCCCGGGGAACACTGGGTGGCTGTTTACATAAATAAGTTTGGCTCAGCATTTTTCTTTGACAGTTTCGGTAATAGTCCTGATTTTATTCGTTTTCCTGTATCAATCATTGAATTTCTAAAAAGGAATTCAACACGCATTCAGTATTCGGCTAAACAAGTTCAGCCTTTTATGTCTGTCACATGCGGTCATCATTGTGTTTTCTTCCTATATCATATGATTCGAGGTCGTGATTATGATGATGTTATGATGCTTTATAGCGACGATTTAATTAATAACGATGTTCTTGTAACGCATTTTGTGAAAAAACTAAGGATAACTCATTGTAATAGTACTGTATTTAAGTGTATTCAATGTGTTCAAATGGGTGAAACGTTTATGTTAAATACATGATTTGTAAAACGACTGTTTCTAATAAATAAAAAGAGTACAATGTCAAAATGTATCAATGTCACTGCTTTATTGAATATCACATGATTAATTTGCACAAAAATATGACCAATATATTATACAACATCAAAATGACAACCACTGGTTTTGTTCACGAGATGGCGATTTAAACGCCTCCGACCCCTTAGAAGAAGGTGTACTTAAATACATTCTTTGTGCCATAGAGGACGATGTAGACGGGTTGGTTTTAAATGAACTTATTACATGTCTAACCGCGTGGTTTGGGACTGTTGAATAGGGTATGTTTAAAACAGCAATTGCCTGCAAAAACTCAGTCCATCCATGAGGCCTACGGTCATTCCTAATTTTATGTGGGGATGTTAAACTCTTCACAAGATCCAACACGTGTGATCCCTGTATAGTGACGCCTTTAAATACAAACTCTCCCGAATCATTCCAAGATGAAACTTCTCTGGCTTTAGACATTTTATCCATGATGTATCTTGCATTTTTCACACTTTTCAATGGTACATTTTTCAACACTTCATCGACAATATCATCGCCCCCACCATCTTCAACAGGGGGTCCAAAGGACTCTTTGTGAGACGCATCGGGGGGTGGAAATGCAAGCGTTAATGTGTTGCTGGCTCGATCCCCTTGTTTAACTACTGTCAAAAATCTTTGTAAAACTGAGGTGTAAAGTTTGGCTTTCTCATGAGCAGCCAAATTGTCTTTATTCAAAATATTTCTTATAGCAAGATCCAGATCATCTTCCACTGTTTGTTGAATAGATTCTCGGGTATTGGACATCTTTAGTTTATCTATTTGATTTTGAGGGACTAAAAACAGCTTCTCAGCGTACTCCATCTTCAACCTTGTTTAGACGTTATCAGACTGGTTATAAAGGGGATTGCTATGCTCAGGAGCGGGAGAAGAAATCCTCCGTTCTGGTTGATCATGCGTTTTTTTCTGGACACACCAATCTTTTTACTGGCTATGTATTTAATCTCAGTCCTTTTTCTCTTCAACCGGCGATGTTGCTGCGTCGTTAGCGGTATTGTGCCATAGAGCACATTAAGCGCTACCTCACACAATGTTAAAATGAGATCGTCAGATGCTGATTGCATAATAAGACGTCTTTGCGTCGGGGTCGCTTTAAATAGCATTTTTAACAGGGGGAGGTTTCTAGACAATCTAGTAGACATTTCACCAAAATCACTGCTTTCTTTTTTGAATGTAAACTGCTGGTTGGGTTGAAAGTAACCCCGTTCTGAGACGAAAATGTTCAGGGGTTTTTGCTTTATAGTCTATCATGAGGTATCCAAAAGGCTGGTTGGTAGCATCTTGATAGCATTCCATAAAATATTTTGTATTTCCGGGGTACATTTGTTTTCCCAACACATTAATCTGATTGTTATCACGAGGATTCTTAAACAATATTAAATAATTTGTATTCAAGCTGATGGTTCTGCTGGATTTACCTTGGAAAAATAAATTCTGCACAATATAAATAGCGCTGAGGTTTCTATGGTGAACATATTGAGTGAACAGTTTTTCCACTTCAGAGTTTCCACTGGCCTCCTTCATCATGTCATCAATTATCAACAGATTAGTTTTATTGACAGGTAATAAATCATCATCATTCAGAGATTGCGGTATTCCTTCCACAAATTTAATGTTATACATTTTATACAGTTCATCATACAGCGGTTGCCAACAATCATAAATGTACACAATGTTTTCAATCTTTTTAGAAATCATATTTACAGCATTTTCCAACAACATTTTTACAAAATAAGACTTTCCAGAATTTGAAGGTCCGCTTATCACACATGAAAAAGGATGTTGAAGTCTAAAATCAAAACCATCAACCCCCCGCACACTGCGGTGGTTCAAAAAATTATTAGTAGCCATATGGTAGTGTTGTATAATCAGGGAATAGCTGTCTTTTATTATACACCACTTGAAACTTTTTAACAACTGACTTGTTTTGCAAGGTGAAGTTCTTTTTATTCCTCACGATGTTGTCTGTGTATGCTAGTATGTGTCGGGTGTCGTGCGATTTTACATAGCTGTCAACAAGACCGATCAACGTGTCTAATCTAATAGCCGTGGAATTTTCGGCATTCAAAGTTATACCCTTTGCTTTCATACACACTTTACCTTTAGCAGTGCGATATCCGTATGTTTTAGGACCGCCTGAGCAAAACTCTGTTATGTGATCATCATTGCCAATTTCATCAGTAAGATCTCCTAAATAAGGACCCAGAGGTGGTTCCCAGTCACCGTCTCTAGAGGTAAAGATAACGCTGTCTGTATCGCTATACAACAATCTATCACCCAGTTTATCCATAAGATCATACAATTCTAGCCGTGCGTGTGCGGTTGTAAAGGCCCCCAGAAATATATTCACATCCCGGGTGCTGTACATGGCACCATCATCGTGACGATACTGTACCAGAGCAATTTCATCAGACACAAATGTGAAATATTTAACGTCATACTGACAGCCAAATATGATGTGAGCAAAGTCTTCTGGGTCTTTCAAAAGTCTAGAAGTGGGGAGATTTTCTCTCATTGAAAAACGCCCCCACAGACTATTCAGCAGCAATTTGTTGATAGACCTCTGTGCAGGGTTGTGACAGATCTTTGCAGGATCGAGTTTAACCCCTTCTTTTTCAAAGTAATCATCGATATAGGCTTTTTTGTCTAACTCGGTGACTACATGAGAGGGGTAGCCTGATGCCTCCTGTTTAAACTTCAGAAAGGTCTTTACATAGCCGGAAAATAGTGTTTCAGATTTCTCCGCAAAGTGCCAAACCTCTGAGACTTCCATTACAAGATACCCCTTCTCAATCGCCTTTAACAATTCAATGCTCACCCAGCAGCCTGAGATAGATCTCTCCTTATCTGTATGCGTACAAGGAGCATTGATTTGTTTCTCGGCACATGATCTGCATAGAGGAAACATGAGTTTCCCGGCACACCTATAAGGGAGTACTGGATGTAGGAGCTTTCGAGGCGGTATCATTGTGGCTTTAATAAGTCCGTAATAATTTTCAAGGGGTTCAAAATCCTTGAAGATTATTTCAGGATGTCCAACAGGATAGCTTTTTCGAGCCTGACAGTAAGGATAAAGACTTGTGAAATCAACATATCTGATCTTCTCATTTTCTGTAGTTTTGTGGTAAAGCTTGTAAGCATTTGTACGACCCCCAAAGAGGGCATCACGCGGTTTCAGTCTCTCGGGAGCCGAATAAGTGGCCATAAACGCAATTACATGAGGATCAGTTTGTTTAAGACTCTTCCATGCACACTCATACATCACTTCAACGTCTAAGCAATATGCGTTCTGCAACACATCAAGCTTTTCATTAAACATTCTCCTGAGTACACCAAAAGGAACATTTGACAGGGGGTTTGCATAGTCAGGTCTGTAACGACATTCGTGACCGTGGTGAAAACAGCCGGCAAATTCTAGTGCTCTTCGTACCCCATCTTTTTCGTAATATCCATCAACAAAGTAACTTCCAAATTTTACCTCGCCGTGATTTAGGGCATGGTGAATGTCTACGTCGCGGGATTTTTTCACGTACTCAAGCCATTCAATAGATATGTTAGAGAATGTCTTATACTGATTGACGTATGCATTATTATGCGTCAGAGCCAGTGTATTTCTAGAGAGAAAATGCGTCTTGAATGTACCCATACAACAACTAGCAAGAGTCACATAGGTGAACGGGTCTACCTGTGTGCATAGCAGGAACGCTTCTCTAAATTTAATACATGCTTCACGTAATAAAACAACGTCGTTCATGCAATAGAGCCCGATCTCTTTTTTGAAATCAAAGATTTTGCCATCGACTGATGCATACCACTGATCAAATCTTGCCCTTGTGCTATCTGTCATTGTACTGTAACCGTAGTAGTTTTTTGCAGGGTAAGGGCCTATATAAGACTGATTTTCCTGTCTGTTGAAATGGTGAGGAAAGAACCCTTTTTCTTTATTTTGCAAATTTAATGCAGAAGATGTCTTAGACAGAGCCATGTGGAGGAATGAGTAAGAATCGATAAAACGCTGTCTAAAAGTTTCATCATACATGAAAATGGCTCTACATCCCTGCATTACTATGTTAAGATGGAGTCCTGCATTGCAGAAATACTCCAGAATTAAAAAGTTGTCAAATCCACTTGCATTATGCGCTACCCATGTGTAATTTTTATATCTCGGCTGTCTAAACCTACAAACGAGCTGTCGCACACACCCCTCGCCTCCAAATTCAAATTTCTCACCATCAAAAGTCATGGCACACACGTAATTAGCAACATGCTTTCCATTATCACAGCGTGTTTCAAAATCATAGAAAATGTAACGGTCTGTATATTCCTTGGGGATGGTAGGTTGTATGAAACACTGGTGTTGACCTCCGCGGCTTACATCTTCCCCGCAATGTAAACACTTATCATTTGGACAGTTATGAGGTTTGGGGGTTTTGCTAGCAGTGTAGTAACGTTTACCGCATTTACGACAATATTTTGTAGTATCGCAAGGAGATCTACCACAATCATCACTCGTAGGAGTTACTATTTTATGGGCATTGAAACAGTAGCTAGATCTGCAATAGCGTAGGCAGTCTTGACAGTGTATTGTGTTTTTAGGATGTTTGTAGCATTCGCTATCATTGCACACAGAGCACACATATTTGCAATCATGATTCTGTCTGCTTGCATACCCCGTGTAACAGAAGTTGCATACATATGCAGATCCTATAAATGCTTTCAAATTCTTTATCATGTAATAATGGCCATCATGAATGTAAAGATATGCTGTTTTGGGGTGTGGTTCATCAGAAGTTAAATATTTTTCTAACTTTCCAGCGCTTGACCTGTGAAAGACAACAATTTTTATGTCTAATGCTTGTTCAAATTTCGCAATGTCTCCTAGACCTATTTTATCCTGAGGTGTGAAACCACCAGCAATTTGAATGGTTTTACCCCTACTTTCTAAGTTATCATGCGAGATCTGTGGGTCGAGAAAATATGCGAGGCATATTGAAAAGCACAGATTGTTTGTTGTATTGGCGGGGGAAAATAAATGCATTCGTTTTCTTCTAACTACTTCATCATGTGCTATATCAACCAGCTTTCGACGAGCGCCACCGCTCTTACTTCTGGCTATGGACGCATGTAACTGTAAACTGTCGTCAGCCATCACTTTCGCATTGCTCTGCATGATCTTTTCAAATTGCTCAACAAAAATGTTTTCATCGTAGCCATTACTAGGTGATAATACACAATTTACATCAGATTTCAGACTGGGCCCTCTAAGAGATATATTAATAATACCAGATTCATTTGCCATCTGTCTGGAGAATGACACCATCTCAGACAATGCATTATGCACAGATGTACTGTATGCAGCAAGGTCTGTAGATGTTATTTCCCTTAAATTTAGAGTTCTGTGTATCTCTATACCATTGAAACGCGGTCTTGACACAATCGTGAATTCGTTTAAAACTCCACCGTTTCTAGCCAATTCATCAATATCGTTCTGACTTAAACTCACATGGGGGTCATTCGTGTCTGATGAAATATTGCTTACACCACCAATCTGTACTGCATCGACAAACAAATTATCCTCATTATTAGCAGCCTCATTATCACCCCCGTTATTACCAGCCTCTTGCATTTTTATCAGAGCTTCTAATCTTTCACACAGACTAGGTGTTGAGGCCATTTCTTCATGATTTTTAATCATATCTTCTAATATTTTGCATAAATTAGAGTATGGCGGCTCTGATGTTTGCGTCTCTGTATCGTTTAGTTCATCCCTTGCGGATCTGTGTGATGATGGCTCTAACGAAATATTTAACCTTTCACAGTCTTTGTTGTTATTAGAAGCAATTATATGCTCTCTCTGTGTTTGAATAATAGCCTCTAATCTACCATTTAAATCCAAATAGGCAGGTCCTAAAAACTCCATCTGATCATCAATAATGTTTTGTAACCGTTCAATATTTGACAAATGGTCATATCTAGTTCTTGCAGAAGGGTTTTGTTCAAAGTCTGGTTGACAATCTTGCAAATCATCGTTTGAACGTAATCTTTTTTTTTCACTAGCCATATTTTAAAATCTTTTTCAATTTAGATTTATTCTCCACTGATTATACATCAACTACACAAAACACTTTATGAAAAAACAATCACAAATCAACTAGATAACCCAAAACAACACATTTTAACATAAACCAGTTATCATCTACCAGCATTGACAACGTTATTAATATTGGATAATGCAGTTACCATTAGTTGGTTTTCTCTGTAGGAATTCTGAAGAACACGATCACATTTATTTAATATCTCACGATTTGCTCCAACACGATCAAGCATAATCCTTGTAAGAGTTCCTTGCTCTTCTGAGTTCGTCATAACCATATGGAAACAGTCACAAAGGCGTTTGACATTATCTGAAATGATATTCACTTTATCTGAAATGATATCCAATCTCTCTTCACCCCTTCGAATCCGTTCACACAGTTCAATCAACAAATCATGATGAAAGTTCTGCTGATTTGAGGGTAGAGATTCTCCAGCAATCAACGCCGACTCTTCCACAAACTCCTGACGGGTCGTATCACCGTCCGTGCCATCCAAGACTGTGTTATTCGCCGAAAGCACATCCCCTGCAGCGTTAACCAACAGAGATTCATCCGGCACCGCCAGAATCACGGGGGATGAGAGTGCGTTATCGGTATTGTCTGGAACAATTTCGTTGCTGAAACTACCGGCCTCCCAGTGTCTCATGAAAAAGGCATCATCGAATATCAATGCGGAGTCCTCCTCAGTCTGCAAACTGGTAGTATACAAATCTGTATAAAAATGTGTATAGAACATATGTGTTAGCGAGGATTTGTCATTTATTTATTTTAAATAATGTTAGCGTGAAACCCCACTCACCAACTGACTCGTTTAACACCGAAGTCTGTTTTTCACCAAAATCCCCTCTTGTACCATTTCCAGCTGGAGATACAATATGTAAGCGGGGTTTAAGTTGATTCCTCGGGATATTATTCTTGCTGTATGGTGAACGGAGCGACAGTTTAGGCGTGGTGAATCCGGGTTGTGTGACAAGCGTAGCCGCGTCAAAGTTTGAAATATCTGCAACCAGAAAATACATTTTTTTATTTATAATCAATATTGCATGATCAAGCTAGCTCTCAAATATTGTGAATACCTTGCAGCGCCGATCGGATTCCTGAATTGTTCTCACCCGTTGGATTATTAATTAACGGTTCAGTCGCTGAAAATAAAAGAATATAGTCACATAATATTTAAACACGTCTAATATATATAAATAATTACATTAAAATCTTTACGTGACTTACACAGTTGATCGATGGTGTTCAAATTTCATGTTCATCTATCGGTCCTGAATTACGTAGAAAAATGTTTAAACATCAATTTACCAAAATGCAAGCTTACCTGTAAAGTACAAATATTTAAAATCATCGTACATGCATTACATACTTCTGAAAATAAAAGCCATTTTAAAGAATAATGCTATGTGTTACACAGATGCTCTCGCTTCATACACAAACCCCAGAATGGCTTATCTTACATGACAGCAAACACTCGAAAATCTGTTTAAATGGGCGGCGCTACTGGGTATTCACATACAAATTGATCCGCGCCTGATTGTCTAGATCGTAAATATTCGTGACAGTCTCTCTTTTATATTTATTTCCCCGCTGATGCGAAATAAACTAAACAGTTTTATCTCACACCTTTCACACGCTTGTTGAATATACAACCATTGTTTTTAATGTAAAATATTGAGAGATCAAAGACTTAAAATGACGTTCGATTTCTTGCAAACAAACCCCACAACCTTAACAAAAAACCCCGCAACCATTGTCCGAAAACATTTACATTGATGCTTTGTCTCTTACGCCTATACACCCAGGGGAGCCTTTAACTTAGATGATAGAATGCTGTCTATTGATCACGCACCGTGAGATCCAATGCGTACAAGATAATAAATCAAAATGGTTTAAGCTATGCATGATAATTTAAAAGGCCTGTCAATATACAACCATTGTTTTTATTGAAAAATATTCAGAGATCAAAGACTTAAAATGACGTTCGAATACTTGCTAACAAAAAACCCCGCAACCATTGTCCGAAAACATTTTACATTGATGCTTTGTCTCTTACGCCTATACACCCAGGGGAGCCTTTAACTTAGATGATAGAATGCTGTCTATTGATCACACACCGTGAGATCCAATGCGTACAAGATAATACATCAATATGGTTTAAGCTATGCATGATAATATAAAAGGCCTGTCAATATACAACCATTGTTTTTATTGAAAAATATTCAGAGATCAAAGACTTAAAATGACGTTCGATTTCTTGCAAACAAACCCCCACAACCTTAACAAAAAACCCCGCAACCATTGTACGAAAATATTTTACATTGATGCTTTGTCTCTTATGCCTATACACCCAGGGGGCTTTAACTTAGATGATAGAATGCTGACTATCACACACCGTGAGATCCAATGCGTACAAGATAATAAATAAAAAATGAACCCCTCAAGACAGTCTGTTTTAAATAGTTGACGATCTGTTCACAAAAGACATACTTAAAGATTTAAAATCAGATGCACCGTTGGTATGTGGTACAACAAACACACATACACACACACACACACTTGTTAACTCCTGTGAATGAAATCTTACACAGCACCCAGCGGCTGGGTCTCTTGTCACACACACACACACACACACACACACACACATACATACACATACACACACACACACACACACGTTAACTCCTGTGAATGAAATCTTACGCAGCGCCCAGCCGCAGCATGGGGATCTCGTCTGTGACTTCATTTTCATTTGGATGAGCTCGTGAAAGGACTTTGAGCTGGGAGATGTAAGATTCTTTCTTTAAAGATGCAATTTACTAATTCAATGAAATGGTGTTTGTTGAAATTAACTGTTAATCATGTTTATATAAAAGTTTTTATTATATCAACGTTATTGTCATTGTACGCTTACAGAGTCAGTGAAAATGCAATCGTTTTCGCATATCCCAACTAACCAGGGGCGAACACGTAACAGTTTCCCATACCGGGGTTTGAACCCGGGCCGCCTGGGTGAAAGCCAGGAATCATATCCGCTAGACCATATGGGAACATGATATACTTTGTTTTAAAAATAAAGAAAGTCTTAGTTTTGCATCTGAATACCAGTATTCACTGTTTTAGATACATATTTTCATCACTTTGTGTCTGAATGATTTTGATTCAACTAATATCCACTGTTTTAGAAACACATTTTAACCACTTTTGTTAAAAATTAAAATCTTCAACCAAGTTTTAGCATCAAGCATTGCAACCATTAAAAGAGACACCGTTTAAACACATTTTTACCAGAGACCACTTTTTTACCCCTACAATAATAATAATAAATACAATAACACCACCCGCATTACTTATCATGTTTTTGAAAAAACATCTCAATGATTACGTCAATTATTTAATTGAACGGATGAGGAACACAATTCTTATAACAATATTTTTATCATCTCAGTTTCCATTAACATTTTACATCATTAAAGATTAATAATTTGTCTACTCTTTTAAATACACAGATGGGCCGGGTACAGCGCTGGGAGGGCATCAAAACAGCTGACCAACCAATTCATACCACAGCCTGTACAACTGCCGGAGGGGTGAGGCGGGGTGAGGCGGGGTGGGGAGGGTGAGGGATGGGGAGGGGTGAGGGATGGGGAGGGATGGGGAGGGGTGGGATGGGGGGGGGGGGAAAGGTCAAAGGGGGCACCAAACATGTCATCAATCATAGATCATCAATCATTTTTTGGCACAAAGTATGACGGGGGTGTGGGGATGGGGAGGGGGGGAAAGGTCAAAGGTGATCAATTAAGTCATCAATCATCACCTGTCAATCATTTTGACACAAAGTATGTTATATTTACTACTCCCATGTAACCACCTCAAGTAATTTCTCAACCGCTTTATTATTGTGCATGGAATGTACAGAGGTTCAGCGCCCCCCTCGTGAAATGAAGAGACGCCGAGGCGCGCTTCAGGCTTACGAGAAGGATCAGCTGGATCTGGGGAGAGAGCGAGCGATAGGGACAGACCCGTCTCTCGCTCCACAGCCAGATATATGCGAGAGCCCCATGATGAAAGTGTGGGTGCTGGCTCTTGGAAGTAAGCAAGACAAGTGACTTTTTTTTTTATGCTTGTTACTGTCACCGTGTTTTCTCACAGTCTCTTTTTTTGAAATGGTTAGTTCCTGCAATGAACTCCGTTTTCCCCGCTATTTCTTTGATATAAACTTTTGTAATGTATCTCGGGAAATGTAATGCAAATTTTAAAATCAAAGGGAGTACATTTTTACTGTCGCCAATGGCGACCTTGACAGAAATTACACTCGCAAATAAATTTATTTGGTCATAAATGCGACCATTTTTAGTCGCAGTTTGGAGCCCTGCACAAGGATGATGATTTATCGACTTTATAGACATTACATTTTTATCGTCTGTTAATGCTGAACTTCTGTAAAGCTGCTTTGAAACGATGTGTGTTGTGAAAGGCGCTATACAAATAAAATTGACTTGACTTGACAAGCGCGAAGCATTTAGACTATAAACAGATCGCAAAGCTCACACCTGCCCTGCCCCAATGCAAGAACAGCATGCTCTTCCCCAAACACACAAAACAAAAACTGGTGTGTGTCCGTTTCAGCCGTAGAGTGTAAACATGGGAACACACACCACTTGTTTTGTTTATCAATCATTCTTTTCCTTTTTTTTCTTTTTCTTTTTCAGAAGAAATGGAAAGGAGAAAAGGTTCACTGCACACTGCCTAACCAAGTTCTAACTCTTTACAGATGAGATAATGTTTGTGACAGGTTTGTGAAACAGACATACACAGATTGGCTCTGAAAAAAACGGATCTGACGACACTCTGGTGACGCATCCATTTATAGCCTGGCCACAGGTGCATCTAATGATTACATCAGCCGAGGCTATAAATTCTGGTCAGTGTTCATTGACGTTTTACACACATATTCACAGCTGGTCTCAATACAGGATTGTTCCCAAAGCGCTCTCAGCGCAGCATCCTAATGAAGCTTTTTGTAAAGGGAACTGCATATTTCACAAATATATACAACACTTAGTTCCTGTCCACAGATAGATTGGATATGTATCATTCCAAGAGTGCTTCAGGCGTTGTTGATCACACACCAAAGATAATTACACTTGTGTATTTGCTGAAAATAGACTGATTTGACACAAGGGCACTTGTGGAAAGACATGATTAATGAAATTAATAGCTGATTCACTTAAACCCATTCATTAAAATTCAAGTCTAATAGAATTAAACTTTTCAAAGCTTATCACAAAACACACACACTCTGTCATGGCGCATCCCCTGAAACAGCCCTCATCACCAGTTAAATCAGTTTGAAGAGGGAGTTAGAGTATAGGTTTGGGTTAGGAGGGGGTCAGATTGCTGCATATTTGTAAAAGTCAGTTCTACCATGTCACAAAATGGCTGCTGCATGATTCATACATACTGTACAGTAAAGCAACCAGATTTTTTAACACACCCACTGTTGTCTAAAATTATAGTTACAGTTTCAATAACAATAGTTCCAATAATTGATATTGTTGAAATGAGAAAATGTCTTATGGAACGTATTTATAGATTTCATATCAAATGTATTTATTAATGTAAATGTGAGCAGTCTTTCAGATTCAGAGATGCTGAACTTGAACATCACAATAGTCAAAGAAGCTCTAAAGGGCCTTCCAGGCAAGATTCCCAGAGGGACAGTTGGTCAAACAATGATGTTTCTTTATCTACTAAACCTCAAAGCAACAGTCTGCGATATGTAAAGATTTGCACAAAACATGCAAATGTCTTCAGCTTCAGTTTGAATACCTCATGTTTTGCAAGGGTGATGCCATGAAGACCTTATTAATGTCTGACAGATCCAACAATGACATGAGCTGTGTCCCAAATGGCACATATATATTACACTTTACCCTAAAGTGTGGTATCATCCCAAATAGAACACATGGTCCTTACTACATGGAAGCATTGTTTTACACTGTTTTTCAGTTGATGAAAGTGACTCAATATATTTTATATATAAATTTATACCATGATCTGTTCGAATATTCAATTCAGATTATAACACATTTAATGCAAAGGTAGTTCCAGTCTGTTTTAATAACCATTCTATATTGGGATATATATATATATATATATATATATATATATATATTAGTAACCAGAACCCATCAAATGCGTCTTTCACTGTCGGGCAAGATGATTTAAATTGTAATATAATAAACATCTTTTAAAATTGCTGCCCTGCTCAACATGCATCTATAGCCACTAGAGGGCACACAGCAATCACACATCGCTGACTAAAGCTCTGAAGGAGACTGTTTTATGACACAGAGAATTTTGCAGTTCTGTAAGGGCACATCACGATTTCATCTTAATTCAGTCAATTATACATCCTTATACCATATGGATGTCTCAGAGGTCAAAGTCTGCAGGTTTAGAGCATTTTAAATGATTTTCTCCTCATCATGAACAGTAAGTGCTACTTTTACAACTGTCACATCAGCAATGTCAGTTTTTCCTCATTAATGTGACAAAGAATATGAATTAAATATTACACGTTCTGAGGAGAGCCAACCCTTCCACGTTATGTGGCTATTATTATTTCTAGATTGAGTATTTAAATGACAGTTTTTAAATAGTGTTTGGTCTCCAAAAAACGGTGATGTGATCACACTACTTTATCTACGGGTCGTTTGATCTAGAGTTCTGCCCCTTCTAAATCAGAATAGAGATAAAGTTAACTGTTAAATCTGTTAAACAACGCATGTGGTTATGAAAGCGCAAGAAACTGTGTTCCTTTATTGGCATAAAGGCCATAAATGGCTAATAAACAAACCGGCCAACACGGGTAGAGTTTTGCCCATTACGCAGATTTTGCATGGCATGTACGCACCTTAATCGGCATTCTTACTGGCTTATCCTATGTGTGCATGTGTATGCCTCTTCTCGGTTTAACATAAAAGTAGAGAATAACATGGTTATTTCAAATGTCATGTAAATGTGGAATTATTGCTTTGTCAGATTTTTTAAACAAGCTGATTTTAGGGAATACTCAGTTTATTAGTTTGCATTTAAACATTCTCACTGACCATGTTTACATGCATTTAAGAAAAATGTTTATTACAGAGTTTTAGCAGAAAGCAGCATTCTGAAACATCATGTAAACAAGAACACTGATTTAAACCACTTTCTCTTAATCCTCTTAATGTTTGAAGAGTGCGCATATGTGGAACAGACCAGGACAACAAACATCATATGATGGAGCCCAACAACTTGTCAAGACAGCAGAAAGAATTGAACATTTCTGGGAGTACAGTGGGAAAATGACATACACTATAAAGTATTCCGATTTATACACACCAATGTAAAATATCAACTGTCCCTAACGTACATATACACTTGTCACCAAAAGTTTGGAATAATGTACAGATTTTGCTGTTTTGGAAGGAAATTTTATTTAAACAAGGTGGCATTCAACTGATCACAAAGTATTGTCAGGACATTACTGATGTAAAAAAACAGCACCGTCATTATTTGAAAGTCTTTTTTTGTGATTAATATTTTTTATTGATTCATACATTATACAAAGAAAAGCAAAACATATATGCACGGGCTCAAGATGGCTGTGTTACGTGTAAATCAGATGTTTGTTGCTTGGAACAGCACCCAATACTTTCAAACACTTTCTTACTTTCTTTCTGTTGTGTTGACATGTTGTTGGGCTCCATCCTACGATGTTTGTTGTCCTGGTCTGTTCCACACATGCGCACTCTGTCAAATCTTGAATTGCATAAGGCGCACACTTGCATCTCTACATGCAGACTTGACTTTTTTTTTTATTCTAGACCACACTCCCTCCTCCAATACCAAGTTTAAATCTTTCTCCCATAATCTCTTGATAAATGTTAAAGCTCCGTCCCCAGACTGAGCATGGAGTAAAACACTACTTCTTTTGCAAAAGGTCATGAGGCATCAATCACTACTCTTTTAGGGGGGTGTATGCTACTCCCAAAAATAATACAGAGCAGGTGGCGCAGCTGT
Organism: Moxostoma hubbsi; assembly: GCA_032164185.1. Classification (NCBI taxonomy): domain Eukaryota; kingdom Metazoa; phylum Chordata; class Actinopteri; order Cypriniformes; family Catostomidae; genus Moxostoma; species Moxostoma hubbsi. Next base: position 41,302,235 of record JAVLUX010000023.1, on the reverse strand, counting down.
AAATACATAAAGAACTCAGATCTGGGAATCCCAAAATGTTGAACCAACTTTTCAAAGGATCTCAACACTCCATACGTAATACATAATTTAGGGTTCAGCCATATGCTCAAGGCAACATTTATATAAATGTCTGAATTAAATACACTGGACACTTTTGTTCATACCGAGTGCAAATGTGAGATAACGGGGTGTAACTTAACTTCTCTCATTAGTTTGATAGAAAGGCTTTGCAATGGCAAAATAGGGGCAAAAATTTCCTGTTCAATACAACACCACGGAGGGGCTCTTTCAGGTGGAAGCGACCAATGGACCGAATGTCTGAGACCGAATGCATAATAATAATAAAACAAAATCTTGGGTAGGCCTAGTCCACCTTTATTAATCAGCCTAAGTAACTTACTGAAATGTAATCCAGGACATTTACCATTCCAAATGAAGGACTTCACTATGCTATCAAATTGCTTGAAATAAGAGAGGGGGACCTCTATTGGGAGAGATTGTAGCAGGTAGTTGACTTTTGGAATACAATTAATTTTAATAACATTAAACTTCACAATAATAGATAAATGTAATGAAGCCCACCTGCCCACATCGCTCAAACCTTTTTATTAAGGGGTCAAAATTAACTCTAAATAAAACACACAAATTTGCTGGGAATAAAAAGCCCAAATACTTAATGCCCTGTGTGGGCCACTGGAAGGCACCGGCTGGAAAGCTGTTACCGGGCTGTACGCTGTCAGAGCCAAAGCTTCGGATATAGACCAACTGACTCTGTATTCTGAGAATTTAGAAAAGGAATTAATAATTCTATGCAGGCAAGGCATAGATCTAGTAGGGCCGGAGACAAATAATAAAATAGCATTTAAAATATGTAATAAAAAAATATCATCAAAAGCGTATGCGTCACCCCCCCCCACCCCCGCCATCATAAAATGTTGAAATGTATAAAGATAATCCCATTCTACCATATCAAATGCCTTTACGGCATCAAGTGAGATGGCAGCGACCGGAGTCTGATCATTTGCCACTGACCACATGATATTGATGAAACGCCTAATGTTATCTGAAGAGCTATGGCCCCAAATAAACCCCACCTGATCAATATTTATAAGAGATGTCATAACTTTAATAATTTAGGCAAAATTAGGCAGAGAAATTGGATGGTAACTCTTACACTCGATTGGATCTTTGTCCTTTTTAAGAATCAGACTGATCCGGGCTTGCGTCATGGTTGTCGGAAGCTTTCCATTCTTTAATGATTCCGTATAAACTTCTAGCAAAAGTGGAGCCAATTCTGTAGCGTAAGATCTAAAAAACTCATCGGCAAACCATCTGGCCCAGGAGCCTTGATTACCTCGCCAAGCTCCTCCATGGTTATCTCAGAATCTAGAGAATTATTTTGCTCATCCATCAGTTTAGGAAGTTCTAATGGTTCCACAAAGTTTTTAATGTCTTCATCAGTAGATGAAGATGTGGAACTATAGAGATCAAGATAGAATTCTTTAAAAGCATTATTAATATCAATGGATGAGGTAAATATTTCACCAGCAGATTTCACTGAGGGAATGGTAGAAAAAAAAGCTCTCTCTTTTACATATACCAGAGGTTTTCCTGCCTTGTATGACTGTCTTGCCCTGAATAGCCAAAACTCCGACAAAATAGTATTATATCTGTATTTCAATCAGGTCAATTCTCTGAGGCCATCAGATGACATTCGGTGCTTCAGCTCTGCCTCGGCACTTTTAATATTCCCTTCCAACTCCACAAGTTCTCGTGCTTTGGATTTATTTGATGAATAAGGCATACTGTATGATCCGACCCCTAAGAACCGCCTTAAGTGCCTCCCAAGCCCCGCCCACAGAGAATACTGAGGACCAGTTGGTCTCCATATACACACTGCATTAAGCATTTGTTGGAATTCAGGATTTCGCAAAAGGGATGCATTAAACTATATGATTTAATTTTCTCAATATGTGGCAACACCTCAAAAGTCACCAGGGCATGATCTGAGTCAAAAATGTTTCCAATTGAGCGATTAACAACAGATGAAATGAGGGATTTAGATGTAAAATATATATATATATTCTAGAATAAATCTTATGGACTGACAAAAGTCCCTACCAGATGGATTAGAAATTCTCCAAATATCTGTAAGACCAAGATTTTTACACATCCTGTGAAGTATCATTGTTACTCAAGGGGGTTTTGCTCACTATGATCAAAGGAGTCCATCAAAAGATTAAAGTCTCCTCTCAATATTATATCATGAGGGATGTCAGCGGCTTGCAACATCCCTTCAAGATCTACAAAAAAGCACTGATCATCAACGTTAGGTGCGAAATTATTAGCCAAAATAAGTCTTTGGCCCTGAATTTCTGCTAAAACAATACTGACTTTTCCTAATTTATCTTTAATCTGTTTGAGATATCTGAATTGTAGATGCTTACTTATTAGTGTAATGACTCCCCTACTCATACTTGAGCCACTAAAGAAAACATGTCCACCCCATATCTTCCCAAAATTTTCAGCTTCCTGCAGGGAAAGATGTGTTTCTTGAAGAAACACTATATCATATTTCTTATGCTTAAAAAATAAATATCCTTCCTTCATTTTATGGGGTGCCCAACCCATTCACATTCCATGTGGAGAGAGACAATCCACTCATATTAACATTTTACATTTTTACATATTAGAAAAATAGATTGTGTGTCAAAAACAAAATTATAAAGACCACATTCCAACATTAGTGCAACAATCAAACTTCACATTTTCCCTTGAACTAAACAAACAGAAAAAAGAAAAATGTGTGCTTTAACCCTCTGGGGTCTGAGGGTATTTTGGGCCCTGGAGAAGTTTTGACAGTTACTTAAAAACATATTAATGGCTAAAGTCTGATAACACTGTATTCAACACAAACTGGGCTACAATAATATGTGAGCAACACGTATGTACAGGTTTGTATTTTTGAGAAAATAACGTTTATGCATGGTTATTGAAAAAAACTAAAATTTTAAGTAACTGAAATAAGGTCATATAACACATACTAAATATTCCACAAGACTTTTGAGTGCTGGATCTTGTAGCCTAGAGTTTTTGCTACAAAATGATGTGAAAACCATCCTGATCACTCCTTCATACAAAACAGTATAGTAATTTAACTTTTGTAAGACAATATTAGTGTTGAAAGGTAATATGCGAAGAGGAGTAAACGATCATGAATATGGATTGTAATTCACACCTGAGAGACAAAAGACCACTCCACTGGGCCTATCAATGAGGAATGTGACAGAAAGAGAATGAGTATGAGGAGACTTAATGATCCAAATCAAGTTTTAGGTTAAAAGAAGTAATCTGACTATATATTTTCTTTAAATAAAGACTTTACTTAATTTTAGACCTACACTACCATTAAAAGAAGTCTCTTCTGCTCACCAAGACTGGATTTATTTGATCCAAAATACAGAAACAACATTGATATTCTGAACTCTTTTTACAATTTAAAAGAACAATTTTCTATTTAAATATATTGTAAAATGCAATTTGTGATCAAAGCTGAATTTCCAGCATCATTACTGCAGACTTCAGTGTCACGTGATCCTTCAGAAATCATAATAATATGCTGATTTTCTAATATGTGCATATTTAAAGTGCATTTTACTCATTTAACCTGAACACATATTTACAAGCACAAGCTTTGTTGATGATAATGAGGCAGCATAAACACTAAATAAAATATAATCTGTTAGATAATTTTGTCATCCAATGTGTTTAATTTATTTTCTTGATCTGCAATCCCCGTCTCGATATGGCTCAGCTGAGGGAAGAAAGAAATGACACAGACACCCAATGCTATCAAATCCTTCTTCAACGTTTATTGTTCAGCACTTTGATATATGGTCCAGAAAAACCACATTCCACTGGACCCCCACCAATGAAATAGTTCATTACCTTATATGGGGGTGACATACATGTCTGAGCTACGTGTGAAACGTGAGAGTAGAGACAAGAAACACATTCCTATAGAACATCCTTCAAACAGGGAACAGCTGCAGCTACACCAACAGAAAAAGTTTAAAAGATGCCTCCATTATTCCACATTGCCCACTTTGATCCTGAAAGGATCACATAGCCCTCTCAACCAACTTCAGTATTAGGTATACGTACATAATGGAGCATAGCGATATTATGTCTGTTTATCATCACATTCAACTTCTGCATTAGTAATTGTAACAAACATGGGCCATATAATAACATAAGCAGAATGCATACGGCAATCGATATAATGGAAGACATCCAAGGCGCGAACCACCCAAACATATTGAAAAATTGTCCCCATTTTCCCTCATGTTATCAGCTAATTCTTTATTCAACTTATCCATTTCCTTTCATACCTTCATGAATTCACCATCATCATCAGTGTGACCCGGGATGTATGTACAGCATTTGTCACCAAACATTTTACATACTCCTCCCTCCATCTTCAGCCAAAAGGTAATCCAAACCTTTAATACCTCTTGGCTGTCCAACACTATCTAGATATATTTCAGGGTCACATGAGGCATCACTTTCTAGGTACCTTCGTGTCCGGGTGTTTACCCATACCTTCATAACAGAAACATCTTCCTGTAACATTACCATAAAACATAAATCATCATACATTATTTCTAGGAATTGGAATTACACATGTGGCTCCTTGCTGTTGTGTTGATACTGAACGGGCATAGGCAAGCACGACCACCTGCCATATGCAGAGTGTCAGTAGGAATGTCTTCATGTTGACTGGTCCGGGTCCCTCCTCAGGTCCTCCTAATTCGCAGATTCCCGGTTGGGCACTGGTGCTGCGTGTTCAGCTCCTCCAGTGCTTTCACCGTTCACCTTGAATCAGTAAGGCCCTCCTCTGGAGCAAGCTTCACACGGCTTGCGTGGATCCACTGTGGTTGAAGGTCAGTTAGCACCCCCGTTCAGGTCACTGGCAGTACAGTAGTTGGGCCCACTTTGGTTCACCTAACTTCGTTGGTTTCAAACACTTTACCAGAACCTGATGATTTGGAACAAATGGATGAGTAGTGCTTTCTGCAGGCAGAGGGAGAGAGAGAGATATCACCATTCATGTCATTTAATATTTTAATGAGGGAATCCATATATTCTGCAATCACCACCTCCTTGTCATCTGTGGAGAGAAAGCCAGCGCGGCCTCTGACCCAAGGGGTCGGGAAAGGCCTACCCATTAGTATTTCAAATGGAGAGATTAACAACAGAGGATGGTGACATTCTGAGCTCAGTCAGCTGAATCTCTGTATTATTTATTCTGCCAAATTTTCACCATTTTATAATTTTACCTCACACACAAGAAAGCTTCTGTCTGTTTAGAACAGCAGTTCCGAGTGTGGTAATGAGTCGTGCTTCATAGGCTTGTGTCTGTTGTTCTGTGCGCACGTTAGTCGTGAGTCCAGGATAAATTTTACAGCATTTTGTACCCCATTTATGCAATAAGTTTGATTTCACTTAATTTGAGGCCCAATGTTGTCAGATTCAGGTGGATTTGCCTGTAACAATTTAATGTCATTGTCTTTTACCAGTGTTGAAAAAGTCTCTTCAGCTTGATTTAGGTCTGGACTTACCATAACTTCCCTTGCTGCCCACTTTGCTACTTCATCAGCATACTTCTAGTCTGTGTATATTTCGATCGATGTAACTTTAGCCAAATGGCATGCTCTGATCAACGCAAACAACTCAGCAGCTTGTGCAGATTTATATGGGAGCGAATAAGCTTCAATAATTTGATTCAGAAGTTCTGTTACAGCATAACCAACCAGTATACGCAATTGGCTTGGAACAGGATCCATCAAGTCAATGTTCAATGTTCAGTGTAACAATGGTCCCCCTCCAGGGCGGATGATGAAACATCCGGCCTGCATAAAGTACGTTTTTAGGCAATTGATGCAATCATGTGAATCGTTGTAAAATTCACCTCGAGTCAGCAATTTGTGTAATGATAAAGTCGGGTGTTTATATCGGAGGTTGGTTTATTTGTCTGATTAGCAGTAGCCAATAAAATAACTTCTTACCCCGATCAACGTTGTGCTGTCATGTGGTAATGTTGTGCATGATTGTTTCTACCTGTTGAGAGGTGTTCACAACTAATGGATGTGAGAGAACAATACGTTCTGCATGTTGTTCCATCAACGCCGCAGCAGTCACTGCTCGTAAACATGCAGGGAGGCCTTTGGCGACTGCCTCTAAAATTTTTGACAAGTACGCCACTGGTCTATATGTTCCGCAATGGGACTGAGCGAGGATCGCTGCTGCTGTGCCTGCCGCCTCGTGCACATACAAATGAAAGGGTTCATCATGATTTGGTAGCAATGTCCATTTCAGCAGTCCACTTGATAGGTTCCTCAGCATTTGAGAGTGTTGCTTCTCTCAGTATTTTGTCATATAACGAGCAGTTTGGCACCCATGCTCGACAATAGTTCACTAAACCCAAGAAGCTTTGCATTTGAGCCTTTGTTTTAGGGTGTTGGAAGGTAGTAATCATCTTCACTCTGTCTGCGGAGAGACGTACTGTTCCTTTCTGTAGTTCATGACCCAGATTGATAGTTCAGTTTCACCCATTGCATCTTTTCTTTTGATGTCTTGAAGCCAGCCTTTGCTAGTACATTGCAAACAATAGTTGAAGCGGCTGTGCATGACTTGATGTTCGGCCGGAAACCAGGATGTCGTCAGCATATTGCAATAGACAGGTGGCAGCTTGGTGTCCTTCAAAGTATCGTGCACTACAGCAGAGAACACAGCAGGCGAGTCTCTAAATTCCTGGGGCATTCTGTTACTGTTGGCCTCCATATGTGAATGCGAACAGCGGCCGCGTAACAAACATGACTGACACTGAAGAATGCAGAACACAAATTAATAATAGTAAAATCAGTGTGGTCTGCTGAAATTTAGTTAATAGTCAAGTCAAGTCAATTTTATTTGTATAGCGCCTTTCACAACACACATCGTTTCAAAGCAGCTTTACAGAAGTTCAGCATTAACAGACGATAAAAATGTAATGTCTATAAAGTCGATAAATCATCATCCTTGTGCAGGGCTCCAAACTGCGACTAAAAATGGTCGCATTTGTGACCAAATAAATTTATTTGTGAGTGTAATTTCTGTCAAGGTCGCCATTGGCGACAGTAAAAGTTTACTCCCTTTTGATTTTAAAATTTGCATTACATTTCCCGAGATACATAACAAAAGTTTATATCAAAGAAATAGCGGGGAAAACGGAGTTCATTGCAGGAACTAACAATTTCAAAAAAGAGACTGTTAGAAAACACGGTGACAGTAACAAGCATAAAAAATGCACGTGATCACATAATTGCGAAGAATGCTCCACAGACTACACTGTTAGCGAGCTGCGGGACGAAAAGGAATGGATGGAGTTAAAAAATTTAAAATATTTGGCGCCTGTTTTTCCCCCTGTAGGAGCCATTGGCTCCTTAATTGATTTTTTTTTTTTTTTTTGGAGCCCTGTTGTGGAATTAGATAAGATATGATTCTTTATCGTGTTTAAAAATAATTAAATAATAATTGTATTAATAACCCCAGTGAGCAAGCCAAACCAGTGGGAGAAACCAGACTCACTGTGGGGGCCAGTTCCCCTCTGGCTAACATCATGAATAATGTTAATAAGAATTATTTATAGTCAAAAAACATGATTTAAAAAAAAAAAATAAATTATTAAACTTATTAAGTGCTAAGGGTCAGTATTTAGACAGTGAAGGTGTTTGAACTGCAAGATTAGTGACCAGTGTCTTTGAAGTCCATCCTTGATTAAATTCCAGAAGTTCACTTAGATGCAATTGTCCTTGTTTGGCTGATGAAGGCTTTTGTTGGCAATAATTAGTCTATGTATCCCATTTTAAGATCCTTGTCCATGGTGATGGGGCATCTGAAGTCTCCGTGAGAGGCTGGATACAAACTGGAGCTGACGAACGCTATTTACCTCGGGACTGGCGTCCCGAGATAACAGCAGAAAAACAGATGGGAAATAATTAGCATAGCTGATGTTCATAATATTAATGCATTATAACTGATTCAGCAGTAGTATAAAAAGTAAGCATTATGTGAATGCTTGGTTAAAGAGATGTGTCTTTAATCTAGTTTTAAACTGGGACAGCGAGTCTGAGCCTCGAACAATATCGGGAAGGCTATTCCAGAGTTTAGGAGCTAAATGTGAGAACGCCCTCCCTCCATTAGTGGACTTAGATATCCTAGGTATGACCAGAAGCCTCGAATTTAGTGATCTTAAAGAGCGCGATGGATTGTATGGCGATAGAAGATCCGTTAAATACACAGGAGATAAACCATTTAGGGCTTTATAGGTCAGTAGTAATACTTTGTCATTGATACGGAACTTAATTGGTAGCCAGTGTAGAGATGATAAAATCGGTGTTATGTGATCATATTTTCTTGACCTAGTAAGAACTCTAGCGGCTGCATTTTGGACTAACTGTAGCTTGTTTGTTGAGGATGCAGGGCAACCAGCTAATAAAGCATTACAGTAATCTAGTCTCGAGGTCATGAATGCATGAACTAACTTTCCTGCATCAGAAACAGATAGCATGTTACGTAGCTTAGCAATGTTTCTAAGGTGGAAAAAGGCTGTTCTCGTAACAGATGAAATATGATTTTCGAAAGTCAAGTTGCGGTCTAGTATAACACCCAGGTCTTTTACTGTAGTGGATAATGTAACAGGACATCCTTCTAAATTAAAGTTGTATTGTAAGGGATTTTGTGGGTAGTTTTTTGGACCAATAAGTAATACCTCCGTTTTATCGGAATTTAATAACAGGAAATTACGCGTCATCCAACATTTTATATCTTTAAGACACTCTGTCAAGTTAGATAAGTTAATGTTTTCATCTGGTCGTGATGAGATATATAATTGAGTGTCATCAGCATAACAGTGGAAATTAATTCCATGTTTTCTTATAATTTTACCAAGTGGTAGCATATATATTGAGAATAATAGAGGGCCTAACACAGATCCTTGTGGCACTCCATAGTCTACTGACGTTATTTTTGATTTTTCCCCATTTAAACAGACAAAATGGTAACGGTCTGATAAGTACGATCTAAACCAGCTTAATGCCTGTCCCTGAACACCAGTGTAGTTTTTTAGTCGATCCAAGAGTATTTTATGATCTATAGTGTCGAACGCAGCGCTAAGATCGAGTAGAACTAATATTGAGATGCAGCCTTGGTCAGAAGCTAAAAGTAAATCATTTGTAATTTTAACTAGCGCAGTTTCTGTGCTATGATGCGGTCTGAATCCTGACTGAAATTTTTCATAGATATCATTTTCTTGCAAGAAAAAGCACAATTGAGCGGACACAACTTTTTCTAATATTTTTGACATAAATGGAAGATTTGAGATGGGTCTGTAATTTGCTAGGTTATTTGGATCTAATTGTGGTTTCTTAATGAGAGGTTTTATAACTGCCAGCTTAAATATTCTTGGAACATGACCTAAAAATAAAGACGAGTTAATAATATTGAGAAGAGGCTCTTCCACTACAGGTAACACTTCTTTCAGTAGTTTAGTGGGTATTGGATCTAGTAAACATGTTGTTGGTTTAGATGCAATGATAAGTTTATTTAGCTCTTCCTGTCCTATAGTTGTAAAGCGGTGTCTTTGTTCTTGAGGGGCGATAATTGAGGCTGAATCATAAGACACCATTAAAGATTGTACATTAACAATTGTGTTTACAATTGTGTTTCTGATGTTTTCTATTTTCTCAGTGAAGAAATTCATAAAATCATTACTACTAAACTGTAAAGGAATATTTTGCTCAGGTGATCTCTGTTTATTTGTTAGTCTAGCCACGGTGTTAAATAAGAACCTTGGATTATTTTGGTTATTTTCTATTAGTTTGCGGAGGTGCTCAGCCCTGGCTGTTTTTAGAGCCTTTTTGTAACGTGACATACTGTCTTTCCATGCGATTCTAAAGACCTCTAAATTAGTTTGTTTCCATTTACGCTCTAAGTTACGAGTTTCTCTCTTGATAGCATGCGTAGCACTGTTGTACCATGGTGCTCTAGTTTTTTCTCTAAACTTTTTTAATCTAATTGGTGCAACAATATCTAATGTACCAGAGAAAATGGTGCTCAAACTGCTAGTCATTTCCTATTTGAGAATCTATCTATTGTGGTTGGAAGGATTGTTCTGCTTGGTCGATAACGTGGCGCAATATGACAGATTTCAGTGGTACGTAGTATGCAAGTTACCATGTAATGATCAGTGACATCATCATTTTGTGGTATAATATCTATATCGGTTGGATTGGTTCCATAAGATATAATTAAATCTAGCGTATGATTTAGGCGATGAGTGGGACCACTGACGTTTTGCGTGACCCCGAAGGAGTTTAACAAATCTGTAAACGCAGCCCCTAACGCATCATTTGTGTTATCTACGTGTATGTTAAAATCTCCAACAATTATTGCTTTATCAACATTGACCAATAGATCTGACAGAAAGTCTGCAAACTCTTTTAGGAAATCAGCGTAAGGCCCTGGAGGTCTATATACGGTAGCCAAGGCTAGAGATAATAGGGATTTTTTCTTACATCTGAGAGTGTAACATTTAGCACAAGTACTTCAAACGAATTAAACCTGTGACCTATTTTCTGAGTAACATTAAGAATATCTCTATAGATTGTTGCAACACCGCCGCCACGACCAATCAGACGGGGCTCATGCTTATAACAGTATCCTGGCGGAGTAGACTCATTTAGACCGAAATAATCATTTGGTTTAAGCCAGGTTTCAGTAAGGCAAAATACATCAAAACTATTATCTGAGACCATTTCATTTACAATAACCGCCTTAGGTGTGAGCGATCTAATGTTTAGAAGACCTAGCTTTAGAAATTGTTTTTGTTCACTGATATTGAGATTTTCTGGTTTAATTACAATTAGATTTTTCCTAGATCCTACAGTAGATGTATTGTTTGGCTTTACTAAACGAGGAATAGACACAGTTTCTATATAATGTTCTACATTGGTACTTATATCAATTAAGTTGGGACAGCAAATACTGTGATTTGGACTTTGACTTACTAGTCATATGGTGTGTAGCGTCTTGGAGATGTTGTCCGACAGAACAGCCGCTCCGACTCTGCTGGGGTGAAGGCCATCAGGACGGAAGAGCCTAGGTCGCTCCCAAAACAGATTCCAATTATTAACAAAGAGCAGTCTCTGTTCATTACACCATGACATTAACCATTCATTTAGAGCAAATAATCTACTGAACCTTTCTTGTCCTAGTCGGTACGTGGGAAGCGGTCCAGACACGACGATCGTTGTTTCTGGCGAAGTGCTGCGTACCGTCTCGATCAGGCTCCTGTAGTCCTCCTTCAGTACCTCCGTCTTCCGCAGCCTGGTGTCGTTCGTTCCCACGTGCAGCACGACAGCTCCGACGCGCTCGTCACCAATCAGGATCTCGGGAACCTGCATAGAGACATCAAGAACACGAGCACCAGGAAAGCAGTGAGTGCGCACCTTACCTTTGCCAGAGATAGCGCGGACATGACGGACGGTCGAATCGCCGATGATCACGGCGTCGTCGCGCTCCGACTCGCGAAGAGGTGAGAAGCGGTTCCGGGTGGAGATCTCGAAGGCCGGGAGGGGCGGGGAGGTCCTTGGTCTGGTCCTGGCTCGCGTCTTCCGCCGTGGAATCACCCAGGGTCCATGGTGATGTGTCGTGCCGGAGTGAATGAAGCCAGGGAGGATCGCATCCTGTGCAGAGAAACACACGGAGTAGACGAGGACGGAGTCAAAAAATGATGAACCACTGACCTGTGAGCATCGGCGCGTGATGCTTCAAGCGCGGACCGCCGATCTCGCAGCTCGGCCTGTCTCTCCAGCAGGTCCTGGATCTGCCTCTCGACGGATTCCAGCTCCAACTGCACCGAATGCAGTTCAAAGGTGTCTTCACCTGCACACAGAGGTAGAGTTAGACACACATCCGCTATATTCGCCATTATAGCAGATGTGCTATAATGGCGAATTATAGCTTTCAGTTATACAGGTGTAGAGGTGTAAGTAAGATGATCGATTGGCGAGAGACCACGCGTGCAGTGCTAGCGGGCTAAGAATAGTAGCGAAAGTTTCGGAAAGTTGGATATAAATAGCGATATCAAAGAAATCTGATTATTTTTTTATAAAGACTAGTATCGGAGATATATTCACACGTTTGTAAAGTTTAAAATTTAGGTTTATGAACAAATGTGAAAGAAGAAAATCAAGGATTGGGGATCAATTCGACGGAGTTATCCCAGTAAGCTTTTGTGAAGCTTACTGGGATAAGCTTCACAAAATAGTAGTTAATAGTAGTGCACACATCCGGCACCACTGGTGACAATGGCATTAATTTTTTCAACTCTTGCTTTAATCGCCATGTATTATTAGCTTTCTTCATAGGATTAATTGGTGATTTATATGATGTGTGAAAGGGTTTCAAAATACCTTGTTTCAGACACTGTATCAACACCTTTAATACCTTTGTTTTTGACAGAGGACACTGTTTGAAGTATAGTGGCAAGTTAGAGCGGAGTTTGGCAACATAGGTCTTACGTCAATAAGGCCCGCCTCATCTTGGTGGGCGGCCCATAGCGCTGGGTCGACGTTGAGCATTTCCTGTTTCACAGCAGAAGTGTTGACAGATGTTGAGCTGCAAACTTCTCCGCAATGTCCTGTATACACAGACTGACAATATACTGAGGGAAACAGCAATTGTAATGAGTTAGAATCAAAAGTTATTTTTTATTTTTTTCCCAAGTTTATGCATCGGATCACAGACCAGTGGGCAGAACGGAGAGTTAGGCATAATCACGAAATCGTGTATTTTAAACAAGTTTGTGTTATCTAGAGATGTTACGAGTAATTTTGGTGTCATATGACACTTCACAGGAATGCCATTAATTCCCACAGAGTTTAGAGTGCGTCCCGTAATAGAACCCTTATAGCAATGCACTGTTAATGAACTTTTAGATGCACAAGTATCGATGATAAAGGTATGCGGTTTATACATGGTAATTATTTTCATATAGACAGCGTCTCTGACAATGTTATTGAAACGATTTTATATCTGTTTGGGCACTAGATAAAAGGAAATGCAGCTATTGTATCTTCGCTTGTATCTTTCTTTGAATCTGAATCAGATCCATCCATGGCTGCAGCGAATGAGTTGCCTTTAAATTGTGTTAAATCGGGATACAACAGTGCGCATGGTATCTTTGGGAGGTTAGGGGTTAAAGCTTTGTTCACGACGATATCATATTTAGGCGGCTTGTTTTGAAACGGAGACCGCTGTACGCATTTGATTAGTCTCTTTTCGTTCAGGACCTTTGTCCCAGAATGGTTTTATTTTCTTCCACACCTCGTATGACACTTATATGTATTTCTAATTCCACTGAGGGTCCTTTCACCCTTTTTTAACCATAAATTTTGATTTGCTCATGAATCGATCAATAAATGAGCCATCTTTAGGATACGGATCTAATTGTGTTTTTCCTTCTGACCATCCGGCCAGATTACTAATATAAGGTTCAGTATTGAAACCCTGATTATTACGAAACATCCACTGTTTTGGAGTTTCGTTCGATAACAGGCGACTTATTTCCTGTCCCATAATGTCACCCTTTTAATAATAATAATACAAACAATTTCCCGATCGACACGGTTCATGCAGAACAATAATGCAGATAAAATTCTCTCCGTCTTTTCCTTAGGACAATTTCCGTCCTCTTCTTATTCATACCAGAATAAGGATATCCTTTAAACTACTGCTGCGGTAGTGGGGTTTTCCCTATTTATAATAGAGCAAAACCCTCCTTCCTATTTATAATAGGGCAAAATCCTCCCTCTGACGGGGCCCCCGAGCAGAGCTATTAACGGAGTTAATATCGAGCCAAATTAAACTACGTTTTATTCAATCTCTCATCAGACAGGAAAACTTGATACTTAAATCAGTCTTACCTGTCTGGAGAAATCCCGACGAGCCCCCAAATTGTTAGATAATTTTGTCATCCAATGTGTTTAATTTATTTTCTTGATCTGCAATCCCCGTCTCGATACGGCTCAGCTGAGGGAAGAAAGAAATGACACAGACACCCAATGCTATCAAATCCTTCTTCAAATTTTATTGTTCAGCACTTTGATATATGGTCCAGAAAAACCACATTCCACTGGACCCCCACCAATGAAATAGTTCATTACCTTATATGGGGGTGAGATACATGTCTGAGCTACGTGTGAAACGTGAGAGTAGAGACAAGAAACACATTCCTATAGAACATCCTTCAAACAGGGAACAGCTGCAGCTACACCAACAGAAAAAGTTTAAAAGATGCCTCCATTATTCCACATAATCTAAACATTCATATAATTTTATATCATATTACATATCATATTTATATCATACAGCTTACAATTGAAATGCCTGCTTTAGCCGAAACAGCATTTAAATGTAACTAAAACTTGCTTATTAGGACATATTTCAAATTTCAATACACTGAATCCTGACTGGCAAGTCTGGAAACAGTCCCACTAGTAAAGTACATGTTTATATAAAATATCATGTCAAGTAATGAAAATTAAATGACTTACTCATCTGAAATTGTATCCTCGGCTGGATCAAATCTCTCTTCAAAATACAAATGTTCATCGGAAAATGTTAACTCTTCCACACACATGTTTGTGTGATAAGTATTCACGGAGTTTCAGTTCATTTTTGTGATGTGTTTCAGATAAATGCTCTCAAACCCAGAGACTGCTGAAAGCTCACCCTTTTTATTTTCTTTATTTTACAAAAGCACAAGATTTTGTTGTTATTGTGAGTGTACACACATAAGTAGACCCTTTATAGTCTCTAATGATGTCTTACACTTATCTGTATACCCAAAAATGACGGAGTATTTTAAGTTGTTTCTGCTGTAATGACGAAAATATCCAGCAGGAAAAATATCTGTCGACCCCAGAGGATTAACCCCACTCACAACAGTGCCAACTGGTGTCCATCCCTCTAAAATCAAACAATCCATGTACGATTACAAGAGCCCTCATGACAACTTTGCCGTCGGATTGCTCAAGTCCGGTGTATCTATACAAATTTTGTGAGACAGAATTACACAACAAAAATAATCTATAAAACAATCCTCAGCCACTAGGCGGAACCAGAACAAAAACAAAAAAAAAGGTCCATGAGTGCAACAAATGACCTAATCATTCCAATGATTTGCAAGAATACTCCACAAAGCAAACTCCAGCAATTGGAGGCACAAACAAACAGAACGTGCAGATAAACTCGGATCTCGTTAGTCCCGTAGTCTAGAATACAACACTTTTGCCATCAAGAATTCCTCGGTCCCTTTTTGTGCATGCCCAGTTGAATGCATTCAGGAGTCTGTGGTCTCTGAAGACTTCGTGAAGAGAAGAGAAAGAACAACAACACTCAAAGTGCTTCTATTCAATCTACTCAATGTTTATTACAGCAAGCATGTTATTTATATTCTTCATGAGACAAAGAACAGCCGAAGAAGGGGAGTCGTATTATTATGGAGGGGAAACTGGGTACACTGGAGAGATAAGGAAACATGACCATATATCAGTGACCCAGACGTCTTGCTACTTATAGATCTGACCTATTCAACTCATGAAGACAAAAAGTCTGCTACTTGGAAAGAGGAACTAGAAAAGAGGAACAGACAGAAATTGCTAGCTGCCTTACACGCCAACAGCCATGGGGTGCCTCTGAGGTCAACTGATCACAGATACATACAGAGCAGAAACAAAGCACAAAAGTAGCAGTCAGCATATATGATTTCATATTTCTTACATTAATCCACACAACTGAACCAAAGGAGTGTTACTTCACAAAACAAACTCCAGCCACTAGGTGGAACTAGCACAAAAAGAAACAAAAATGGTGCTCAGGTCCAATGGATGTTCAGTCAGTCTGTCCATTCGGCTGCAATGTGAGTACCACAAAATAACTTACTCAGTCCATTGACTTTATTAAAGACATCGCTTGCTGTGGACATGTACATGTTTTATGGCCATCCTTAACATCTATTCTCAATTTTGCCAGGATCATCAGTACAAAAGCGATCTTCCGTTAATGTAAGAATTTCTTGCATTCCTTGAATCAATCACATTTCTCTCTTGTCGAATTTGCAAAATCTGGGAACAAGAAAATGCTGTGGTTCTTCCAAGAAAGTCTTCCTTTACTCCTCGCCTCATGTAACACAATTCTTTATCGGATGATCTCAGAATTGATTGGGGCCTGTCTCCCTTAGTGGATCGCTGAGCCGGAACCCTGTGAGCTCCCTCATTTTCAGACTTATGGCCTATTGTGTCAAGAAGACTCGGAAAGAGCCGTCCAAGAATTTCACCATATCCTGACCTCTTTGGCCTCAGGAATCCCAACAATACGGACATCATTCCACAGGCTACAGTCCTCCATGTCCTCCAACTTCTCCTAGACACGCTCCAAATCCACCTTAGTCGCTAGCGGATTAGTAGATAATTCACTCTCAGATGACTCCAGATAATCAATCCGTTTCTCGACATCCCCCACTCTTGTAAACATCTTGGTGAATTTCATCTCTATGGCAATGTTCAATTGACATATTACAGCAAGATCATCAAAGTCAGCAACGACCTTTGTCAGCATTGCCGGCATGTTAAACATTTCTCACCGAATTTCCCGCTTTTCCCTGACCAAATCGACTACCTGGCTCATGGACTGCTGCTCTGGGGTGTCAGCTGGAGCACGTAAGTGTCTTTTAAAAGATTTCGAATTCTTTGACCTATTGTCTTCCTAGAACAGTTATTGAATAAGGTGTATTGAATCTCGATGGTTTATGACATTTATAGTGTTAAAACTAGCAAAGTGCACAGAGCTCGCCATTCACACGTCCAAACCTCGCATGGCGTCACGTGACTCCGGAAAAAGTCATTTTTTATCAAAAATAGATATGCCCCATTTCTAGCAGCCATCATCCCAACACCTTATCCTTGAATAATCATGCTAAATTGCTAATTGTGTGCTAGAAAATCACTTGTCATTAAATCAAACACAGTTGAAAGCTATTTGGTTCGTTAAATGAAGCTTAACATTGGCTTTGTGTTTTTGTTTTTGAGTTGCCACAGTATGCAATAGACTGGCATGTCTTAAATTCAATATTAGGTCAAAAATGGCAAAAAAAGAAACAGCTTTCTCTAGAAACCCATCAGACAATCATTGTTTTGAGGAATGAAGACTATTCAATGCTGGAAATTGCTAAACGATTTCATACAAAGGTGTACAGCTATGGCCAAAAGTATTGGCAGTGACACAAATTTTGTGTTTTGCAACGTTTGCTGCTTCAGTATTTGTAGATTATTTTTCACGTTTCTATGGTATACTGGAAAACAATGACAAGCGCTTCTTAAGTTTTAAAGGCTTTTATTGCCAAAAACATTCAATATATGCAAAGAGTCAATATTTACAGTGTTGAACCTTGTTCTTCATAACCTCTGCAATTCACTCTGGCATGCTGGATATCAGCTTCTGGGCCAAATCCTGACTGATGGCGATCCATTCTTGACTTATTTGTGCTCAGAGTTGATCACAATTTGTGGGCTTCTGTTTGTCCACTTGCCTTTTGAGGATTCTCAGGTTCTCAATGGGATTAAGATCCGGGAGTAGCCTGGCCACGAATCCAAAATGTCAATGTAATGATCTCCGAGCCACTTCATTATCACTCTTGCCTTGTGACATGGTGCTCCATCATGCTGGAAAATGCACGGATCATCACCAAATTGCTCCTGGAACGTTGGGAGAAGTTGCAGGATGTTTTGATACCATTCTTTATTCATGGCAGTGTTTTTGGGTAGAATTGTGAGAGAACCCACTCCCTTGTATGAAAAGCAACCCCACATATGAATGGTCTCAGGATGCTTCACTGTTGGCATGACACAGGACTCATGGTAGCGTTCACCTTTTTTTTCCGGACTATCGATTTTCCAAATATCCCAAACAGTTGGAAGAGGGCTTCATCAGAGAAAATAACTTTGCACCAGTCTTCTGCTGTCCAATCCTTGTACTTCCTGTAGAATTATAGTCTGTCCTTGATGTTTTTCTTGGAAAGAAGTGGCTTCTTTGCTACCCTTCTTGACACCAGGCCATTATCCAAAAGTCTTCGCCTCACTGTGCATGCAGATGCCCAACCTGCTGCCAATATTGAGCAAGCTCTGCACTGGTGGTGACATGATTCCATAGAAGACTCCTCAGGAGGAGATGGTCCTGGCGCTTGCTGGAAAATCTGGGATATCCTGAAGCCTTCTTCACGGAAGTTGAAGCTCTCTCCTTGATGTTCTTGATGATCTGGTAAATGGTTCGTGCAATATTCTTTGCAGCAATTTCCTTGCATGTGAGGCCATTTTGATGCAAAGCGATGATGGCTGCACGTCTTTGTTTAGAGGTAGCCATTGCTAACAAGAACACAATGATTGGAAGCACTACTTCCCTCCTTTTATAGCAATCAGTCTGCTCTTATAATCCAATCAGAATGACAGAGTGATTTTACCTGACTAGTACTCGTTCCCAGGTGCTGCTGATATGATTAGTGAAATGATGTTTGCTGGTCATTTTGTGCCAGGGCCAAAAAAAGTGAAATTTGCGTTTTTGTGAAAAAGTAAATTTTTTTTGACCAATTTTTATAATTTGCAATTATTTAAAATGTTTTTGATCACTCTGCACAATAATCTAGAAACAATGTGAATCAACACAACAACAACTGAAGCAGAAAACTTTGTGAAACAAAATTTGTCACTGCAAATACATTTGGCCATGTCTGTACACTACAATCTTCAAAGACAAAGGACAACTGTCTCTAACAAGGACAGAAAGAGATGTGGAAGACCAAATGTACAACTAAACAAGAGGATAAGTAAATCAGTCTCTAGTTTGAGAAATAGACACCTCACGTGTCCCCCGCTGACAGCTTAATTGAATTCTACCCGCTCAACATCAGTTTCATGTACAACAGTAAAGAGAAGACTCAGGGGTGCAGGACTTATTGGAAGAATTTTAACAATCTTAAAAAAAAATTAAATTTCAAAAAGAAAAGATTTGAGTGGGCAAAGAAATTCAGACATTGGACAACAGATAATTGGAAAAGTGTGTTATGGATCTTAACCCCATTGAGTTTTGTGGGATCAGCTAGACTGTACGGTGCGTGAAAAGTGCCCCACAAGACAGTCACATCTATGAAAAGTGCTACAGGTAGTGTGGGGTGAAAGGTCACCTGAGTATCTGGACAAACTGACCGCTAGAATATCAAGGAACTGCAAAGCTGTCATTGCTGCACGTGGAGGATTTTTTGATGAGAACTCTTTGAAGTAGATTAAGTAATTTTTCACATTATTAATGTTCTGACTTTACATTGTAATCAGCTGATTGCCACTTTGGTGAATAAAAGTACCGATTTTTTTCCATAAGAGCAAAATCTGTACATTATTCCAAACTTTTGGCTGCCAGTGTATACGCTCGTACATTGGGGGAGTCTCAGAGTTTTATGTAAGAGGGAAACCCCAAAATGCATTGCAACTCAGTGTAGCCGGTCCTACTCGCCCCGTTCTGAACGGAACTCTAACTGACGTCTCCGGCGTGGGAGGCGGGTGCGCTAACGAAGAGGCTAAAG